>JAXGGA010014393.1:0-32268 GCA_038373865.1 Uloborus plumipes
TATTTTGTGTTTTTGATGGTATTTTACCTCTCACTTATAACTCCGATGGTTTCATCACAAATGATGACTGATCTTTAAAATGGGATACACTATAAAAAATTAATGTTGTTTTTACAGTATAGTCCAGCTAATTTTATAATAATAAGCTATAAAAATGGCTAATTTTACTGTAATAAAATTATAAAATTGCTAACTTTACAATACTAAACTGAAATTGCTAATTTTACAGTAATAAACTGTAAAATTGCTAATTTTACAGTTTATTACCGTGCATTTCAGTTTTAAACTGGAACCTCCACTGCAGTATTATACTGTTGTTTTTACATCACAATACAGTTAAATTTTATGGCAATAAACTGTTAAAATTGCATACTTTATAGTAAGAAACTAAAATTGCTAGGTTTAAATTGGAACCTCGGCTGCCAAAACTATACTATAAAAACAACAGTTCATTTTTGCAGTGTACTAATTACCTTTTTTCACGATCCTATAATTGATTTTTAAAAAGCAAAGCAGTTATATGGAGCATTGCTTGCATTTTAATTTAAAGTATGTATATATGAGCTGTTTTAAAGTTTATTTGAAAGTAAAAAAATTTCTCAAAGCAAATAAAAGTGCTCGAAGCCAACTTAGGAATGCACGCACATAATGTAGGTATCAATGTTGTTCGTAAAATAGAAGTATAGCCATGACCGTTATTACGAGTTTTTGAAGAGAGGGGGTGGGGTGGAGGGGAAGGCATAGGGTGTGTATTCAATGCACAAATGCACATGATATCATAAGGCAACAAAGCAGCAAATTCTATGCCATACATTAGAGAAAATACTTTAAATTGGCAACCGGCAGCAGCTATTAGTCGTTAGATTGTTTGCAATCGGCCAAATTTTGTCGATTAATCAGCGGGGAAAATATTTTTTAAATAAACTAGTTTTAAAGAATATATTTACCAATAAACTATGATGAATAATTTTTAACAGTAAATAAATGTATTTTTTGTTTGCAAACCTTACTATAACATGCAGTATGAAAGAGTACGATGTTAAAACAAAACAAATAGTTCATACAATGCGCAAAACTGAATGCAAAAAAAAAAAAAAAAAGTGAAAAGTTAACCCTTAAAGATGATATTCAAATGACGCTATCATGAATAATTAAATTGCTGAACTATGAAATTGGAATGCGAAAACAGGAGTATTTCATTTTATTTATAATCAAATTTTGCCGAACAACAGGCTACACACTGATTTAGCAATACAAAGGCAAATGTCCAAATAAAGATCTTTTTGTGAACTGTCACTAATCTTTTAAAACTATAATGTAAAACGAAAATCATTTAGAGCTGTATTTAATAATGGAACCGAAGTAGATTAAAATAAACAACAGAAATGAAGTCTGCTTTTCAAAGCTGAACGTGACCGAAATTGATCAATTGTCTATTAGTGAGGGGAATAATCGATAGATTTGAACAATTTGGATATTTCCATGATTGGGTGGTGATCGAATATAAAATTATTTTAATAAAATGAATATTGGTATATTCAAATGGCTTGTATGGACATCTCGAGTGATTTCCTAATGGCACGGATTTTTCGTGACTTCTGAATAACAAAAATATTTTAAATGATTTCAAGAGGGAATTATAACTTTTCAATTACTTTCATTCCAATCTCTAGGTTAGCTCAATTACTCATTTATACCACTCAGTTACAGGAAGAAGTTTTTCAGAAATTTTATTAGAATTATAGAAGATCAAAGTAGAACTAATAATATTAGAGTGTAACATAAATATTGAAACATTGGTAATTTAAAATTTTCTTTTGCCAGTAACTGTGGATAAATTATAGAGTAAAGGATAATAAGGGAAGAATAAAAAGAAGATGGAAGTTGAATAAATTTTATGTAAACTTTCCATTAAAATAAAAAATGAAACAAATTAAACTAAGACAAAGAATTGCGCTAGATTCATAAAGAAGAGCGTCTGAATGTCGTTAGAGTGATTGCCAGAATTGTTCCCAATATTCGACAGCCGGATAAGAATCGTGTCTCTCTGGTCTCTTAATCTTTTAAGATGTTGCATCTGACTCGAACTGCATTTTTTTTGTTTTTACGATTCTGGTATTCTCATCACTCCTAAGATTTTCATATTTAAGGCGACAGCTCATTTTTGAACCGTTTCACTCCTTTAATTCTTACTTTACGAAAAAAGTTGAGTTTTCACGACGGCTGCAAAAATGAACGAATTTTTATTGGGCATACTTCGACGCTGTAACTTACCGCTCAATTATATATATATTTTTTATTTTATTGTGCTGAAGTGTGCAATAAATTAGGAATGAATATACGATTCATTCTAGACACTTCCCGCCTTGCTGCTGTCATAGATGGTTCTTTCTTAAATCACCAGATAAAAATCAAGTTGGCCATTTTTTTTTTTGGAAAGGTAATATCATAAGAAGTTGAAAAAAAATTACTAATATCATTCTGTTAACACTACTGGCTTATGAGCAAGACTAGACGAGGAACGCTAAAAAACCTCAAGTTTTCATCGTCTGCAAAACTTAGTATGTAAGTACAGACCTCTTTATACTTTAAACCTAAGAATAGTTTTCAATTACGCGTATATCTGATCAACAGAGTACCACATTAGAATAGAATTATTTTTTAATTGTGTCATATAAATGAAGAACTCTTGATGATGTCATTGGATAAGGGTTTGCGTGGTGAACTTTGTAGTAAAAATACATGGGGAAAAAGTTATAAAGACTCTATGTAGCAGAAGTCATGTACACAGTCACGGATGAAAACGTGGAAAGATTTTATAGGAGAGTCTCCTAAGCCGGAGATTTTAAGAAACTAAAGAAAAGGCAGCGTTCCTTCTAGAACATGTTATAAAACTTATTATATTACCTGAGCTAAGCCACAACTGCTCGTTTTAAAAACAAGATAATTTTTGTGGACAACATGAGTGACTTGAATTTATATTAAATTTTTGATTTTTAATTCAAATGCATTTTATTAACATTAATTTTGACTTTTCATAAGTACAAAATTATTTTCGAGTTTGTACAAATCATGCATTTATTGGTATAGAAAATAAACCTTTACTTGACAGTAACTGTTCTCTTATTCTCCCCCCTTAATATTACTTATTTTTGCTGAACTCTTAGAACCCTGCTCCACATTGACGTAAAGCAGAAAAATAATGCAGAAACGTAAAATGGGTTAATGGTGTTCTTATGGAAAGTACTCGGATTTTCAGTTTCTGTCTTCGGTTTCGGTCGCGTTTTCTGCTGATGTGGAGCAGGGCCCTTATAGGGTTAAATTGAAAAAATAAATAAATAAAAATTTAACATGTATTCCGATTAAGACCGAAGTTTTACCCCCTCCCCCCACACAAAAAGCTCTTTTTACGGTCAAAACCTAAAAGTATTGATTCACCCTTTTTTACGGTATCGTTTTGATAATGATAACTTTGAAACCTTCAAACAAAACTTTAAAATGCTTAAATCTTAAGATGAGAAAATATTGAACTTTGAGAATGCTTTTAATTTCTGAACTTTAGATTCAGAATACCGTGTGACGAAAAATATATACACTGTACAAGCTATCTTTCACCATTTCGTCATTGCGCACATCTATATTGATGGAAGATACTTTTGCATTTAAATAGTCAAAAGGAAACTTGAGAGCGTGCATCTTACATTAGAAATCCTACCTGAATGTTCCTTCGCTGCCAGGAATATTTAAATGAATCATAGTTCAAACACATATTATGTGCAGCATGTACAGCACAGGATTATATTCCTCAGCCGATCTTTTGACGTCTTTATAAGGCCTGTTTATGTATGTGTATTATTATGTAATTTAGTTTTGTGAATACAATATACATCGCCTAAAAATGTGTGAACATCCTCTGCAATCAAAAGTAAATTTAGAAACATGCATGTTACATGTTGTAAATCAAAGCCGAATAATCTTTCACTACTAGAAGAGATTAAATCAATTTTATAGCTTTTTAATCACTTAGCTTTTATTCTTTTGCATGCTCAAAGTCCTGTTTTACTTTTAGTCCTCAAGCTTCACAAGTTACATCACCAATGAATTTTCATTGCAATAAAATTTTTTGTAAAATAGTACATTGGTTAAAACTGCTATTTGAATTAGCTTGGAACTTTCGAAAATGTACTGAAACCATTGAACTGAATCCTATTGCTTATAAAAGCCAGTTCCTCAATCACTTCTCATATTTTAGAGTTGTGTGTATTGGAGTCGGAAAATCTGTTCTTCATATAAAATTTATTTCAACTTAATACTTGTTTCGGCATTGATTTTAATATTAACTGTATTTTATTTTCTTATGTACTTTTTTTACACAAGTTATAAAATTGTGCAATGAAAACAGAAGTGTCTAACATCCTTGTTCTATAAAAGAAACCTTGAGTGTCCAACTCCTGGGGCCATTATTCGCAATGAAGCTGAAGGAGATACATGTGTTGTTTGCAACTGAACTATTAAGTTATCGAAACGATTATTTCCAAAGGTAGAAATTCAGGCATCAAACGAGGGTTAAAAAGCGAATCAAACAGAAGGCGGAGGACCCTATTTTGAACTTTGAAACTCGATGAAACAAAAATATCAGTTCGATTCTCATCCTAAAATATTCAACATTCATGTAAATCCTCTGTAAGAATATTACTGCGGTTCTGAGTTTAAAAATGTCGAAAATAAACTAGGAGAAATCTTACTTTTATCTTCAATTTCATCGGTGGAACATACAACTGTGTGATGGTTTTGCCTGAGAACGCTGCCGTTGTATGCCAATTCGTTGTAATCTCCTCCTGAGTTGTATCCACTCAGCAAGCCAGGACTCGTGCTTGGGAAGGGCGGACACAGGTGAGACAGACTCTGAACGTGAGGACTTGTCAATGGTGCTGCCTGTTGCTGGTAATTCTGTTTGACGAATTCACCAAACATGTATGAGGGTGTGGGTGAACTTGGAGGAACCATGGAACCAGCCGTGCTCCCCATATAGAACGCATCCATGCCGTCATCGAACAGTTTCTCCAAGCTCTGCGCATGGAACAACAGAGCCTGGTCGAACCCCGCCTGATCAGACAGGTTGAGAATGTCTTTGACCGAAAATGGAGTGGCCTGTTGAGGACTTGCTAGCATGGCTTGGTAAGGGAACGTCAAGTCCGGGCCACTGTCGCACCAATCCAGTTTTCCCAGTTTTGCTTTCAGTTTTGCCAAGTACAAGATCAAAGAAAGCTGTAGATGTATGTAAAAGGTGAGTCTAATAAAGGGCTTTTCAAACAATTCAAAGGCTCCTAAAATTTTAACCACGTACTTTGAACGTTTTTAGTTTTCTTGAGAATGATGAATCATTGACTGTTTTTAAGAAAGAAGAGAAAGTCAAAGGGTTTCCCAAATTGCATTATTACGAAAATGCTTCAATTACAGCTCCAAAAGTTACCCTAAACATTAGAAAACCTAGAGTTTTCTCCAACTAATTCAGTAAACTGGAGAATATTTGACATTCTTCTTACTCTGCTGATAATGTTGGGAAAAATGGAGCAACTGAGTTTATGATATGATGTTTTTCCACATTCTGAAATAAAAAAATGAAAAAATAAGTTTTACAATTAATAAATTAAATAATTTACAGAAACAATTGTATGAATTCAAATATTTATTAAAACTGGAGATACTCGCTAGAATGTCAATTTACGTACGCACGCCTTCTTACTTATATTCGTAGAACGGTTTCTATCTTTTTTTGCTATGTACCATTCAGAAAAAGAAGAAGAAAAAGAAAGAAAAAGAAAATCGAATAAGGGTGATAACTACGTTTTCTTCATAAAATAAATTTCATTACATCAATCTTGTTCGGAGGAGTTTTAAACAAAAATATAAGGGTCAATAATCTTGAAGTAAAAGATTTTTAAACACTACAGTATTCAGTTATATATTGCATACAGGACCAAATTTCTAACAGAACAGAGCAGGCATCTGCCTAGGGTGGCAACTTTTCAGCTCTGCAAGACTGAAATTGTCACATACATTATAATGATCTCATAGTTTTCTGTCACTTTTAAATGCAGATTTCGGAAAAGCCTTTTGACTCACTGTAATACATTATATTACATACACATTAATTATTTTTATACATTAATTACTGTTTTAAACTGAAACCTCTGCTGCCAGTATTACTGTTGTTTTTATATGAATGGACTAAAATTGCTAATTTTACAGTAGTAAACTGTAAAATTGCTCGTTTACAGTAATAAACTGTAAAATTGCTCGTTTACAGTAATAAACTGTAAAATTGCTAGTTTACAGTAATAAACTGTAAAATTGCTAGTTTACAGTAATAAACTAAAATTGCTCGTTTACAGTAATAAACTGTAAAATTGCTCGTTTACAGTAATAAACGGTAAAATTGATAGTTTACAGTAATAAACTGTAAAATTGCTAGGTTTACAATTTATTACTGTGCATTTAGTTTTAAACTGGAACCTTTGCTACCAGTACTACACTGTTGTTTATACAGTATAATGCAGCTAATTGTATGGTAACAAACTGTAAAATTACTAATTTTACAGTAATCAAGTGTAAATTTGCTAGTTTTACAGTACTAAACTATAAAATAGCAAGTTTTACAGTTCATTACTGCACGGTAAGTTTTAAACTGAAACCTCTGCTTTCAGTATTATACTGTAGAAACAATAATTTTTTGCAGTGCAGATGCTCACTGAAAAGTGAAAAGCATTTATATATTTTGCAATGAAGGGTAAATTTGCAAAAAAAAAAAAAAAAAAAAAGTATGCATTCTGCAGTTCGTATTGAAAAGAAGTACGATAAAAGTAGCCCTGAATTTCTGAAAGAAAGATAACCATTCATAAAGAAGAATGGAAAAAAAGCCCCTTTGTATCGAATTTTTGCTGTGTTTTATTATGCAGTTTCATATTCCATTTGTTTGGAGTCAAAAGGCAATTTTTACTGTTCTCAGCGATTTTCATATTTTTTAGACATGTACCTGGGCTCAATTAACGTAATTTTGTTTCATTTGCTCTTTCATTAATTCGGACCAACTGGATCCCTTGTTAGTCTGGATGAATGAGGTTCTACAATAGTCTGAAAGTGAAAAGATTTACTTATTATCAATCACTACCCTGCAAAAGAATGAGCTGTTGTTTTTACACTATAATACTAGCAGTCGAGGTTCCAATTTAAAACTGTAAACTGCGCAGTAATAAACTGTAAAACTAGCAATTTTTCAGTTTCATACAGCAAAGTTAGTAATTTTACAGTTTATTGTCATAAAATTTAGTTGTGTCATTTTTAGTATTGGTTTCATGACATTATACAATGACGTAGCTAGCAAGGGTGCCACTCGGGGCTATAATTTATGGTGTTACCCAGGGATAGACCGCCCCTCTAGTGACGCTACTGCATTCCATTTTTAAATAAATCTTCTCAGACTTCTGTTTTTGTCGAACCGTATGTTTTAATCCCTAAAGCTTTTTTTCTAATCAAAATAAAATCTTGAAATTTTCTGCAGATTTTTCCATATTCTGGACAGTAAAAGTTAGTATGGATTCAGGCTAGACTTGTATAGCTTTTGTTTTTTTCAAATTTCAAATGCAAATTGATATGTATAGAGTTTTCCTGATTTTTGAAGTTTATCAAGAAATTTAATTTTAAAATTTCGCAAAGAATCAAATTTTAAACTCCATTCTAAATTTTGATCCTAATAACATAAAAATATTAAACACTTAAAATTTTTGAAAATATTAAAAATTAAGTATTTTATTAAATATTTAAAAAACTTCAAAAGTTTTATTACAAAAAAAAAAAAAAACTAACGGCTGATCAACTGACTTTTTTATGACTAACTTTGATTTTTTTGTGACTGAATGACTGACTTTTTTAAAAAAAGAAGGAATACTCTTAAAATTACAAGCCGAAAGCGTTTTAAATTATTTAAACATCACTATTTACATTACTGTTATTATTATTATTATTATTATTATTTTAAAACGAAGAGACACGCGGAGTGACTGTCTAAGTTTTTCCTAATTCAGAGTTTCGCCACAAACAAATAGTAACCAATTTACTAAGACTAGTATCCATGGCTAGTGTACTGATAAGGCTTTATTGGTTGGTTTTCAATCAAAATTTGATCGTTGGAGAAGTACTTTTTACAGTAAAAACAGAGTTATAACGCGGAAACATTTTGATCAAATCAGAGAATATGCGTTTCGATGTTAAAGGGGCCTCCCCCCCCCCTTGTTTTTAAAAGTAAAAGATGTGAGCTTATGCAGAGCCTGATTACCGCAGGGCCACGCGGGGCACAGGCCCCTCCTCTTAGATTGCAGGGGGGGCCCAAAATCCCTTTACTTTGTCCAATGTCTCCTAAATACTAAATGCCTTCTGTATGTTTTACTATTATACTGAGAGCCTACTGTGTATGTCAACGTATATTTTTCTCTCAATAATTTGACAGCATTTTTTTTTTTTAAGTTTGATCTTTGCCCAAAACTTTTATTTCATTCTGGTGTTGTAAGAATTTTTTTACTCGTAACAAGTAACTGATATGAGAAGGGGGTGGGGGGCCCTGAAATAGAAATGTGCCCCATGTCTAATGTCAGAATGATCGGGCTCTGAGCTTATGAAAGGAAATTCTAAATTTTTTACAGAATTTTTCCAATGTCTCTTCAAACAAAAGTCATAGTTTTCATTCGGGGGTTCCTTGCAACCTCTAAGCATGCATGCTTGTTCACTAAAATGTAGCTAATGTAGCTACACTGCAAAAAATGAACTTTTTATTTTTACAGTATAATACTGGCAGCCGAGATTTTAATTTAAAAGTGTAAAATGTACAGTAATAAACTGTAAAACTAGCAATTTTACAGTATCTAACTATAAAGTTAGCAATTTTACAGTTTATTGCCGTAAAGTTTAACTGTATTACAGTAAAAACAACAGTATAATACTGGCAGCGGAGGTTCCTATTTAAAACTGTAAAATGCACGGTACTAAACTGTAAAATTAGCAATTTTACAGTTTAGTACAGTAAAAGCAGCAATTTAGTTTATTACTGTAAAATAAGCAATTTTAGTTTATTACTATAAAATCAACCGTATTATACTGTGAAAACAACATTCATTTTTACAGTGTATTATTACATTCATTTACTCCATCAAATCAAACATTTTCCTCATAGGAATTTAGTAGTGTTGTAAATGTATCGTTTATAAAAATAAATAAATAAAGAAAGAAAGAAAAGAAAAGCTGAACATAAGGGTTTTATGGAGAATTAAAAAAAAAGAATAACCTTTTGTCATTTTCTCTTGCTTCATCAAAATATTATCTGCGCTGCAATACTGTGCAAAAGCATTATGTATTATTGCAAGCATAAAAATGTTTATTTTAGTACTTAATTTTTCCCTTTAAGAAAGTAATTTCCACTCATTTTTAAAGCTTTTTAGATGCATACAAAATTGTTTTTCGTCTATACTTTCATTTCATACATGTATCCTTCATTCATATTTCTTTCATTCATACATGTATTTAAGAAAATATAAAAAGCTAAAAAAATCGGTATATTTATGCCGAAAGTATACATTAAGTACATGAGAAGGATTTTTCCACAAATCAGTTCGGAAAAGTGTGTGTGTGAGAGAGAGAGTAAAAGGAGGAGGAGAGAGAGAGGGAGGCGAGAGAGAAAAGGGGATGGAAATCTAGGCAAGTATTTTTTTTTTTAATTAGAAACATTTATTTAATAAAGTGTACTGTGCTTAACCCATTAATGCCTAACATTTTCCCCCCAAAAGTATTTGGAAAAGATATTTGGACCGTTGGATCCAAAGATTCCAACGGTTATGTGCTGCAATCTGTTAATAAAGAATTGAAATAATATCAAAGTAATAAGTTAACACTATTATTTTTTTTTTTGAAATGCTAATTTTTGGAAAATTCAGACCTTTTGGATGCCCCTAAAAAGGGACGCTAGGCATTAATGGGTTAATAATAAATTGATAATAATGATAGATCCTTTTTTTTATTTATTTATTTTAATTTTCATATTTTTTCCATTTTGGAAATATGCAAAAAAAAAAAGTTTCTCGCCTTGATTATTTTTTTTACTAAATTCAATTATAGTTCTTCATTATTCAACCAATTTGGTCCGAAAGATACATAAAAATATAATTTCTTTTATGTATCATAACATTTTTGCAGGTCTCTTAAAAATTAATACATATCACCTCCAAGGAAATTAAACGACCTTTCCTCTAAACTCATGTGTTTAAGATTTAATGATGAGCAATGATATACCTTTTAATGTATATTATTTTTCTCCCTTAACCCGGGAGAACGCGCGTCTCCGAGGCAAACATTGGGACGCGCGGGGTCATAAAATGACCCCAAACCTTTGAATGAACCCAAAATCCCTTCCTACGCAGTTGAAAACTTTTATTTTTGAATATTTCTTTCTTAAAACCATATTGCAGACATTGAAACCTATCATTTAGACAAAAATGCGCTACGCAAACTAACTTTCATCCGCAATTCGGTTTAAAGGTATGGAACCTATATTTTTTACACAAAGCTCATATAAATTTTGCGGTTGTTACATTTTATATAATTTACAATATTTTTAACAACTATCATTCCAGAATTGATGTTTTTAAAGAAAACTGATAGATTAATATTTAAAATGTTTCAACCTTTAATCGAAAATAATTTATTTACTTGATTTCATTTTGTCTCCTCCTGTATTTTTATACTGCACGTATGAAGATAAACAAAATATTACTTTGATTGTAGTTATCATAATTTAAGTACTTTTTACACTAGTTGAATGAAAGGGGGATGATAATTTAATTGAATAAGTGTCCCTTTCATTTTATTTGCTCAATTTCTAAATAAGTATTATTTCGGTATCATTTTTCCCTCCAAAAAGGATTTAAGAAATTTATTTATTAATCAGCATAAAGAATACTTTCTATATGGTTGTTTCAAAGTACAAAATTATTTTAATTGAAAAAAAAGTGACGAACTGACCGTATCAGGCAGGCGAAAGAGTTGATCTGTCAAGCAAACGGAAGGACGCGCGGGGTCATAGAAGGACCCCAGTAACTGACCAAACGTGTCTTGGCTGAATGCAAATGCCAGAAATACTTCCGAATTAGTAACAAAAGATGAATGGGGGGTAGAAACTCAGGTACTGAGAAGAAAGGAGTGAACTGGTGTATAGTTTTCCTGGAATTGGAGTTAGAAAATTGCTTTGGGGTCATAAAATGACCCCGCACGTCCTCCCGAGTTTATTAAATGGACTGTGACATACTTTTTAAAATTTGTTCAAAATTATTTTTGATTTTTTATAATAGCGAAGCACTTTGTATTTGGTATTACTTTAAAAATACGTTAGATAAAATGTTACACAAAGCAAAGAATAAAATTAATACCAGAAAACAAAAAACGACGAAGAATAATTACAGTATCAAAGCAATGTTCATACTAGTTAATTTGACTAATTATGTATTGTTTTAGTAAACATTTTTTCATAGTCAAATATATATGAAGGTTGGGTAATACATCATTCTAAAAGCAATTTTATATAAAATTACAAGAAAAAAGAGAACCTAGCAATATGAATAAAATCTTGCATTAAAGTTGTTAGTGTGCTGTAGTTCCATTTTAACAATCAGTTCAAAAAAGCCGCAACAATTGAGAAATTAGCATTGAAATAGACAAAGAAAATTTTTAGGAGAGAAGGAGATGAGAAATATTTTGAAGTTTGGTTTGCAAAGGATTATCAGTTTTTCAAAAGAAGCATTTCACCTAAGAAATATTTTAACAACATAATTTAGAAGAAAATTATTAACTGAAAAATAAATTTATATTAAACAATAAGAAAACAGACTCTAATGACCGATAAAAAATATTATGTCACATATAGTAAGTGTAGTGTTTAAACAAAAAAAAAAAAAAAATTGGTTAAAATGTTTATATAAATTAACTGTAAGTAGTTTTTTAAGCACTGTAATAAATTTGTATGTGAATTATGAATTATTTATAAAGTAGTCCTTAATTTATTATTAATGTTTTTTTTTTTTTTTCAAATTTCTCCTCTATTTAAAACATATAGAGATGCAAAGGAACATAGCTACAAAATTATATTAAACAGGAAGTCTTAAAATTTCATGTGTGCTTTTATTGCCTCTTGAACATGAACTACGCGAAGTATGCACGTGATTTTAGTTAATTATTTACTGAAACACACAAAATTTACTATTTAAGTTTGTGAAAAATCACTAAATTAAAAATTCAAATACGGTAAATAGAAATGAAATAAAGAATGATGAGTGATTATTTTTAAACACAGATAAAACGAATGAAGTGATTTTGCTTATTTACTGATCCATCGCTATCTCACATTGGTCGAATTTTCTTAGTTTTGTTTATTTTATTTAATTTTATTTTTGGTTGGTAAGGATGTGACGAAAATGCTAATCAAAATTACAAAACAAAACAAACAAAAGTCTAAAATAGTTTTTTTCACCTAAAACAACCTTAATTCAAAAAAAGAACCACAATAAATAAAAATTCAGAAAGTTTGAGATGATGTATAAATTAAGTCAACTAACTTCGCATTTGTTGCGGATAGTATTCCTTAAAAATTAAATTAATGTAAACTTAATGCGTAAACTTTTTATTTTTCGCTTGGTTGGTAATCTAAAATTACAAAAGAAAATATAGAAAAACCTAAAAATATGATTTTTTCTCAAAACAACCTCAATTTACCCAAAAATCCTTATTAATGAAGAGTTATAAATTTTGAGATATTTTGTAAATGCAATCAACTATAAATTTGCATTCATTACTGATAATATTTATTGGAAATTAAAAAAAAGTTCCACATATTTTTTAATTAACATCGTGCACAAACTTTTTATTTTTTGATTGCTCAGTTTTTGGGATTTTGTTAAGTAGAGTTACAGATTTTACTTCAAAAGTAAGAACGAATTTACATACCTTCCGAGCACGTGGTTTTCACTCCATTCAAACTATTGCCTCACCTTCGTCTTGTTCAAACACAAACAAAACAATGCTCGCAAAAACACCAAGAAACACAACAACAGTCTAAAAGAGCCTTAAAAAATGTCACCCAAGAAAGACATGTGCAATCAGACAGGTGGACACAATCTCTTACTAAATCACCGAAACCAACCCTCTTCCTCTCATTGAAAAGCAAGATGTGTTCCAAGCGGACCGAATCTCGCACCGAGACTATCAAAAAATGTGACAGCCCCAATGACGATGTGCCGCCCGAATTACGTCACTAAACCACGCCCTTATTTGCATGGACCCGCGAAAATGCAAGCGGCTTCTTACTTTTTAACAATGCTGATCCTTCTGCGGGATGAGATTTTTTTTTTCTTTTTTTTCCTCCGAACGGTGGCGGCTTTATCTTCTTTGTGGGCTGCTCCGTCCTCTGGCAAATCAGAGATCATGGAGGAGGAGGAGGAGGAGGGTGTGCGTGGGGTGATCGCAGCAAAAAGGGGGAGAGACGGGGATCTTTAGTTTCGTTATCGTCCTCGCATCCATCATTATATGTGACTATCAACAAAGATGTTAAAGAGCGGCCGCTGTAATTCTTTCCGGCAGAGCTGTGGGTGTTCGATTTTTACATAATCATTTTTAACAAATTTTATTTTTTAAAATATTTTACACGGAGACACAACAGCTCTGTAAAATACACAAAAGAACACGGGCGCCTAATGTAGAAAACTGTTGGATGGGCATAAAAAAAGATGGAGAAATGTGAAATAATCACTTCTTCTTTTAAATTTGAGGCAATGAATGGGGAGCAAAAATTTAGCTAAAGCATATAAATAGAGCTGATTTTACGAAGTCATACTTCTACTTTTTTCTTAGGTGCACATTAATGTTTGCTACAACACTACGCATCAAAGTTTCGAAGAATTTGAAAAAAAATGAATTTATTTATTTATTTGAAATGTTTGTGGTAAGAATGTTATTTTGCTCCTATGTGTTTAATGTAATTTTCCCAATGTTTTTCAAAAAGTGTGTGTGAACGTCAAACAGATGACTAGAAATATAATAAAATGAACAAGACGGAACTATGTAAATTCGGAGATCAGGAATGATCGGGCCCCCAGGAGCCAATATAAGAAGACTCCACATTTTTTTTAAATAGAAGTTGTAATTCAGTTTTTACTTTACAATTTTTTTTCCAAAAAACGTACTACGAAAAGATTGTTCTGATGATTAGCTCATTTTTTTTTACAAATGGTGCTAGGAGTTACCCAAATCTTACAGTAATATACATATGTCCAGGATTCACTCTAGGGCTTGGAATTATGGGATTCCCGCAATTTGTTATAAAGTCCATCGGACATAAGATAAAAAGATCAAACAGTTTCTCCTCTCGGATTTTTTTTTAAGAAACATTTATTTCAAGAAGACAACCAGTATGAATGGAATGGATATGACAATTGAAGGGCTTGGGAGATGAAGGGGTTATGTGATAAAACAGAAATTGTGAGTAATTAAAGTTCAAAGTTTTATAGTTGCAGTTGCTGCAGCTTTTTTGTTTTCTTTTTTGTTCACTAGTGTGCGTTTGAAATTGGTCTAGTGACATCTACTTTTTGATGTACCACATTTTATTTGCTGACTAGAATCCATTGCTTACCATTGTCCAGAGTGTTCATTTTTTAAAATGTAACGTAGCCCCTTTATCCTCCAAGCCCTTCAATTAGAACTGCCATATTATTATCAATAAACAGAGGAATGTAAAAATTTACTCTTAAGGATGTATGAAAAAAAAATATTGATAATAGAGTTATATTTTTGGTTTATTAAAGGCTCAAAGGCCGTTCGAACTTAGAATTCATCTTCTGATTCTAGTTGCACCAAATAGAACGTATTTTTAAACCCATTTCAAACAGAAGATACACGAAAACGCTTTCATTATTAGATTGCCATTTTCGGATTTTGTTTTTTTAGGTATTGATACTTTTTTAAGAATATTGAGAGTGATGCCTTAGCATATCATCAAGTAAATAATTGTTTTAAAAATTTGTTTGTGCACTGCGAAAAATAAGCTGTTGTTTTACAGCGTAATACTGGCAGTAGAGGTTCCAGTTTAAAACAGTAAAATGCACGGTACTAAACTGTGAAACTAGAAATTTTACAGTTTACTTCTGCAAACTAGCAATTTTAGTTTACTTCTGTGAAATTAGAAGTTTTGCAGTTTATTACTATAAAATTAGCTGTGTTATACTGTAAAAACATCTATTTTTTACAGTGTGTAAACAAATTATTTGACAACATCGCTAAAATGAGTGCACCGTTGTTATAGTAAGTAAATGAAGCGTTCTGTATCAATGTCATGCTCATGCAATAAATTTGGAGTTTACACACATCCCAAGTAGCATCAACTCATCGGATTTTGCTCGGCCGATCAACAAACTCCTCGTAAACTGATCCTGTAACGCACGATGACATCGTTCCGATCAGTATCCGAGCACGGTTTTCGATGAGCTACTTCTCATCGGAAAGCGATATCCTTCCGATCAACTTTCCCGATGTAAATAAGATGAGCTATATTCCACCGGAAAACGATATCCTTCCGACCAAGTTTCCCGATGTAATTCCTCGGCACGGGACTGTTCTGCTCGTAAATTGCTCCAAATCTCATCGTATTCTCATCGGATTTTGCTGCTCGGATTCTGCTTGGCCGATGAGACATATTGGAAGATCGGCTGATGAGAATTTCATCGGGTTTCGATGAATGGCCGATCATCGGCGGATGAGATGATGCTGCTAAGGATACATACAAATATTTTGTGAAAATAACTATTTAACTAAAATGTTCGAACAATAAACTAAAATTTAACAAGAAGTTCTGTCAAGAACTAAACGAGCCTACTTTCCCGTACATCGACATCGACATTCTCGCATCTGATCATTATTCTCTTGATTATCTGAGACTGAAAATTATGTCAAACATACCTTTTTAGCACTTAGTTAGAGCTGATTTCGAAAAGCAAAATATACCCCTCTCATCAGATGAAATAGACACGTAAAAAGTAATTAACGAATAAATAAAGTTTTGTCGCACCTTTTAAAAAGTGTAACTGTTACAGTTCCTCCGTAGAAAAAATCCTCCATCGTTTTCAAAAAAAAAAAAAAATAATAATAATAATAATAATAATAATAATCATAATAATAATAATAGTAATAATAAAATAAATAAATAAATAAATAAATAAAAGTACAAAGAGCATCAAAACACATTTCATCAAAGAAAAAAAAAAGAAAAAAAAACTCGTCCGTTAATAAAATGTCTCGAATTTCACTTTTAATCCGTTGCCAGTTATTAAATATAAATAAAGAATAAAATGTTCTCGTGAATGAAAATTTTTTGTTACAAAAAAAAATCGTCTGCCAAAAAAATAATAATAAATAAAATAAAACAAATGAATAAATAAACAAAAAATCGTCTGCACAGTCAGTCATTTTTTTTGAGCCTGCATTTCCGCCATGTTTGCAGAGTCGGAGTCGGAATCAGAGTCCTCACAGAAGATTACTCAGAAAAGTACTTTAAAACATTATTTATCAAAACCATTTTCTTACAAAGTTAGTTTGAAGGAAATCCGACTTTAAGTTCAGGATCAACATTCAACTTAAATTCCCCGTAGACGCTAATGTTAATTTTTTTTCTGAACGGTTCAATCTTGAACGAAAAATGGTTCAAATCAAAAAGCGAAATATGGGAATGTATGGGAAAGCCTCTCCGAGATCTTTCAAACAAAAAAAAGTTTATTTCATTCGGACGGTTCACTCAAAAGTTATTAGGTGGAGAAAGGTTGCTTAACCGGTTCAATGTTGAACCAAAAATGTTCAATTTGAAATTTAAATACGGTAATAAAGTATCCTTGCCGAGATGCTTCGAACGAAAAAAAGTTTGTTTAAATCGGACTGTTGATTCAAAAGTTATTAGGGGTGACAGCTTGTTTGAACGGTTCAATGTTAAACGAAAAATTGTTCAAATCGAAAATGTAGATACGGGAATGAAGTATCCTTGAAAAGATCTTTCGAATAAAAAAAAGTTTGTTCAAATCGGATTGTTCACTCAAAAGTTAGCATCGCGGGACAGGTTGTTTGAACGGTTCAAAGTTGAACCAAAAATTGTTCAAATCGAAAAATCAAATATGGGAATGAGCTGTACTCGCCGAGATCTTTCGAACAAAAAAAAGTTTGTCCAAATCGGAATGTTCATTTAAAAGTTATTAGGGGGGGGGGGGATAGACAGACCGACCGACCGACAGACCGACCGACCGACGGACCGACCGACACACAAATTCCCCATCTCAATACCCTACTTTCAAATTTTTAATTTTTCGATATTCATTTTACCTTTTTATTTTTTTAACTTGGCGATATTTTTCGGACTTGGCGATATTTGTTTAACTTGGAGATATTTTTTGGACTTGGCGATATTTTTTAGATGTATTGAGCTACTTTTAATACTTTTTTCGTCTTTCTTTTAATTTTAACGGGAAAGTAGGCTAAAAAAAGGAACTTAAAATTCAAAAACACCATTTAACCCATTAATGTCTAGCGTCCCTTTTTAGAGACGGTCCAAAAAAGGGTCTGAATTTCCCCAAAATGAACATTTTAACCAAATAACAGCGTTCAATTAGTACATTGGTATTGTTTCAATTCGTTATTAACAGATTGCAGCACATAACCATTGTAAAGTGTGTTCTGTAGCAGTTTTAATATGATCTTTATCAAAAATTACATCGTTCACAATTTCAAGAAAAAAAGCTAAGTTTTCAAAGTTATTCCCATCTTCCCAGTTTATGTTCATTGCTGATTTTATTTCTTCTTATAAAATGTCTTCTTAAATATTGTATCGTAGGCAGAAAAAAATTTTGGTAAAAAAAGTATGTACCCTTTGGGGTCTGTCGTAACTTTTAAGAGACGATTTTTCTTTCCTTAACAAAAAAAAAAAAAAAAAAAACAATCACATAATATTTTTTTTATTATTTTTCCCGCCCATTAAACACTGTTTGTAACCAGTACACAAAATATCTTTGGAAAAAAATGTCAGGCATTAATGGGTTAAGACTAGTCAGAGTGAGAAATTCCACATTAATTTTTTCCCTAGTATGAACCGTGCATATGTATATCAAAGAGTAGAAGAAAGGTGATACACAAATGAGACACGGAAAAGACCTTTCTAATTTATTTTTTAATTTCATTTACTATCGTTATTCGCCTGGACAAAACCGAATTTAATAAAGTGAAATACAGCTTTTTTATGCTTCACCATTGGTACAAAAAAAAAAAAAAAAAAAGTGAATTTTAACACAAACAACATTTTAACACAATGTATAAATTCATATTATGAAAAATTTAGTCATTATACTTTCAAAACGTTTAAGGTCACCATTTGTTGGTTGATTCTAGGGTTTTAATGGCGGTCATGTGTTTTGAGAGCATTCCCTAGCAGCATAATTTCATCGGCCGATGATCCGCCAGTCATCGAAACCCGATGAAATTCTCATCGGTTGATGATCGGATTCGATGAGTTCTCATCGGGAATTGCTCCAATATGTCTCATCGGCCAAACAGAATCCGAGCAGCAAAATCCAAGTTTTGCTCGAAATACGATAAGATTTGGAGCAATTTACGAGCAGTGCAGTCCCGTGCCGATGAATTAAGGATCAATTCTGGATGCTCGGCTTATTTTCATCGGGAAAGTTGATCGGAAGGTTATCGCTTTCTGATAAAAAGTAGCTCATCGAAAACTGTGTTCGGATACTGATCGGAGCGATGTCATCGTGCGTTACGGGATCAGTTTACGAGGAGTTCAATGATCGGCCGAGCAAAATCCGATGAGTTGATGCTACTTGGGTTAATATGCCACATTGTGCCAAACGATAATTATAAGATGAGAGGGGAGCCAAAAATTATAACAAAATGCAGTAACTGATGAAAAACGGACCTAAAATTTCTAGCATTTTCGAACATTTATCAGAAAATAAATTGAGTGCCGTCACGCACCAGTCATGTAAACTATCTTTGTGTAAGTTTTCAAGCAAAGGAAGAGCATAAAATTTAGACATTAAATGAATAATTAACGCGTTTTTTCAATCTTTGAGTTGTGCTACTTTTGTTGCTGATGTACGATATGTAGTTATCCTTAATTTTTGGATAACGTTAGCTTGTAGATAATATAATTTTCTTTAAATTTCAATGTTCTCAAAAGAAAACACGATACAGCAAGTCATCAAACAAAATTAAGTAGACGTATCTGCTCTGCCTGGCGCAGAAAACAAAAAGTTAGTTCAATAAGTACTTAATTTTGAAATAAGAATAATTTTTACTAGTACTAATTTTGATTTTTTTATAGGTTGAATGTCTGGTCATGAAGAATTACTTGCTTGATCTGCATCAACAAACATTAACTGCATTGACAAGTGTAAAAATGTTACAAATTTTTGGAATTTAAACTTTCTTCGAACTTTCTAGGTCTTTATCAAGAGCAATGACATCTTTAAAACGGGCCTCGTTGTTTGGAAGAGAAACTCTATGTTTGTTTCTTTCTCTAGATGGTGGTGCTAGAATCTACATGATCATTAACTATGAGGTCTATGGAAAGTAATGAAAAATACCACTAAAGGGTCC
The DNA here is from genome assembly GCA_038373865.1 of Uloborus plumipes. Classification (NCBI taxonomy): domain Eukaryota; kingdom Metazoa; phylum Arthropoda; class Arachnida; order Araneae; family Uloboridae; genus Uloborus; species Uloborus plumipes. The sequence continues at coordinate 19,732 of JAXGGA010014393.1, forward strand.
ATGGACAATAACCACGAAATACATGTAAGTCATAAAAGCATGATAAATAAAAATATTTTTGAAAAAAAAAAAAAAAAACCGACTTCAGAATTTCACTCGGCAAGTGCTCTAAAAAGAAAAAAAATAATTTTATTCTTTGAACACCATCGGTACTACATGTAAACATGAGTTTGAAGTTGGGCAAAAACTAGGTAAAATGATGTTTAACTACATTTTGCCGACATTTTTCAGAGAAAACCATTGAAAATTAACTGAATATTCGTACCATTACATGAATATGTGGTTGTCAATGTAGTGTATGCGAATGCGATTAAAGAGACTGGGTACATTGAAATTTACATTTATAGTTGAATTATCGTTTCGTATGATTCTATTGAGTGTTTTTGCGCCGACTTCAAAACTCATGTTTAAATGTAGTATCGATGGTGTTCAAAGAATAAAATTATTTTTTTCTTTTTAGAGCACTTGCCGAGTGAAGTTCTGAAGTCGGTTCAATTTTTTTTTTCAAAAATATTTTTATTTTATTCTTTTTAGTGTAAATGTACTTCAATACTAATGAGTTTCATGTTTGATTCAGTTAAGCCTTCATTCAAAATTCTCATTATCATTATTATTACTCTTTCAATATCAACCACATTTTGTAACAATGGATTTCACATTTAATCATTTAGTACACATCGCTTTAAATTTAACTACTTATTAATCGATATCTTAGTTTATTAAAATCGGAAAGTATATAAATTAAAACTAATAAAGCCTGAAGAATTATCAATCCATCGGTACCAAGTTCGACTTTCAGTTCATTGGCGTTCAGGAGAAAGAAGCATGACATAGAAAGGTACTCAGTTTCTAATATAACTAGATATTTCAAAACAATGTTATCAACATTACATGAACACAGAAAGACCATAAAAATGAATTAATCCAGAGAAGCCTCAATTCAAAATTGTCATTATTACGATTACTGTGATCACGATTTCTATTTCGATCGATTTCTGCAGGTTCCCGTTATCAAACCCGTACCACAAGAGGATGGGACCAATCGGAAAGAAAATCCTTTCAAACAAAAAAGAATTTTTGAAATCGGTCCAGGCTTCTTCAAGCAATCTTATAACATACCAAAAAAAAAAAAAAAAAAAAAAATTCTCGGACGAATTGTATAACCTCCTCCTTTGTTGAAGTCGGTTAATAAGGCATCATTTTGAAAACAGTCTCTAGCATAAACGGCAGCTCTTCAAAAAACAAATTGCCCAGTAGGTAAGCTCATAAACGCTGTGAATACAGAATGCATTAGATGAACTTTATCAATAAATTCGCTACACGACCCAAGGAAGTTTTAAAACTGAAAAAAAAAAAAAAAGCTAGAATATGAATAAGTTTTATAAGATGCTGTTTTAACCCTCTGGTAGAGCAATTTTCTTAACGAGGTCGCTTAAAAAATATTTTTATTTTTTTTTATACATGAAAACAATATAAAATAAATGTACCAAATTTAGACTAATTATGTTAGAATTTAAGCTTGATATGATGATTCCTGTTTCAAAATTCAAGGAAACGTTTTAAGTCACATTCTTCTGACCAAAATCGATTTTCATATCTATCCCCCCCCCGCCCCCCAATTATTTTGAACAGCCAATAAAATAATTTCGCTAAAACTCTTTCATTATTAAATTAGGACATATTTGGCTTGCAAAGATTAGCGCGGTCGGTGTAAATACTTCTGAGAATTTATTACTGACACTTAACGATGAAAGATCAGAATTTACTTATATTAACAACTAAGTGTATTTCTATGTATCTATATCCTTCTTCTTTCGCCAATGAACTGAAAGTCGAACCAGACACGGATAGATTCGTAATTTTTCAGGCTTCAATAGTTTTAGTTGACATAAGGTTTGATAAAGGAGTTTGAAGAAATTGAGAAAAATCTTCAAATTTTTTCACAAACTTAAAACGATTTGTCTTAAATGATTAAATATGAAATCCATTGTTATAAAACATGGTTGATATGAAACACTAATAATAATGATAATGCGAATTTTGAATGTAGGTTTAACTGAATTAAACATGCAACTCATTAGTACGCTACGTACGTAGTGTTTTTATATGAGTTGTGGCTTTAAAAACCTTTATTAGGGCATAGCTGTGCCCCGTGGTTTCACCCGCGTTAATAAGACAACAATCCATTAAAAAAAACTATTTCAACTACATCACGCTATGATATGTATATGATATGTATATACGCAGGCCCGTCATTTAGGGGGGTCAATTGCCCCCCCCCCGACTTTGAGAAATCAATGTATTTACATATAAGTGGGCGTGTTTTTTGATGTTTTCCGGTGAAATTGCATTGTGTTTGGACCCTTTGCCCCCCCCCCCTCCCCCTGGAAAAACTTAAAATGACGTCCCTGTATATACGTACAATTACACGGGGAAACGCTAATATAAAAGAATCTTTGAAGAAAAAAAATAATAAGGCGCCCAGTCTTATAAAGTATTTGAGTTTTGTCAATATTTCGTTCAGAGGTAGCCCGTGCAAAGCCGGCCCAAGCAGCTAGTGAAATTCTTAAATTACGTTATGCACGCGGAATTCTCGGGATGCGCAAATTTTGTTACTTTTGTTTTACTCGTGGAAATTTCCACGGGACACTCAGCGAGAGCGCTATATCGCTTATGAGAAACGCAAAACGTCTTGGGAAACGTGCTTTGTTAGTTCAAAATACCTGTGCACGATCCATGGCCAAAATTTAGATTTTACGAAACCTTCAAAAGTACGAATATCTATATATAAAGACGAGCAGTATCAGCATGGTGATGCCCGTGAATTAAATGGAAGTCAACTGAATAAATTTAAATTCACTCCAACCCTCTGAAGTAAAATTATTAATATTCTTTAATTCAAATGTGATTCACAATCTTTTAAATTCCACTTAAAGTCATGTTATTACTAATTTATCAACAAAATAAGGATTATTGTGACTAATAAAGAAATAAGTTCCGCTTTGAAAAAGCAAAATTACAAGATGCCGTATCATGTAACCCCCCCCCCCTCCCACCCCAAGCATGAACAAAACAGCTTGCCTGTCGGTTAGAATGAAAGCGGGCGCACATTTCGAACATACAAATCCTTTTTGTAGTTTAAAACCAGTTTTGAGTGGTGTTTTTAGATTATTTTGTCATCCCGATTGTTTTGGTCGGAATCACTCGAAATCACACACATATCCCAACATATTTCACTTATTCATATTAGCCGTAGTTTTAATAGTACATAAATAACTCGGTTGGTTTTAATAAGTTTCAGTGTTGGCTGATGCTGTATTTTTAACCATAGCCCCCCCCCCCCCATAATTTTACTCACTTTTGGGTTTTTAAAAACTTTTGAGAAGTTTTAAATAAAGTAAATCAAATATTTTTACAATTTACTTAATTATTTTTTATCTATTCTTTTTTCTGTACTTTTCTGTATTCTTCTGTAATATCAATGTTTTTGTCAAATAAAGTCTCCAGAGATCCATTCAACTGAAAAACCATTAAGATGGTAGTCACAGGGATCTCTGGGGTGAAATGAAATGAGCACAGCACAGCAAAGGCAGGCGGACTCCATGACGTGTTTAATAGAAAGTGCATTATACAAACTTGCTATAACTTATCGAGTAATTTATCTATTATTAAAACTACACCTTAAATGACCATGTGGTGGACCAAATTTAATACGGAAGTTTTCCATTTCTCAAAAATATTTTTTCCCGAAAAAGCATTGTCGAAAACATGGGGTGAATTTCTTTTTATTTCTTTATTTTGACTCATTTTCTTTCTTAAAAAATTATCTTAAAAGATGCTCAATCGCTGACATCACAAGTGTGCAAAACGCTCCAATCAAGGCCATTTTATAGGCTAGAAGGCATTTTGGGGTCGAACATTTTGAAATGACTGATGCGTCGGTCTGGCTTCGCACCAAAAGTTTCACCACTTGCGATGTCATACGAGACCTCGCTTTATTCTAGAAGCTAGACATTGAAAAAAAAAAAAAAAAATTGAATTCACTTTTGAGAAATTGAAAATATTTTCTGGTCCTACGTTTTTTTCCCTCTTCTATTAATATCAGTGACTAAAAGTAGCACTTTTGACTGAAGGAAACAACCCCATTATTGTTTAAAAAAAAAAAACTTTACAAAAGCAGAATAAAGTGAATTACGTCAAATGTGTTTGTGATCTATAAGATGATCTAATTTCTATTCATTTAGAATATAACACTGGTAGAACAAGAACTGACTTCATTTAAAACTACAGATGAGATTAATATTAAGAGAAACTAATGCGTAGCAGTAGCTTACTTTTACATTCTGCGTCACAGTTAAAGTTAGTTACACTTGCGGTTACAATTATATATACATGGAGCAAATATATTACAGTGTGTTTTTGTTTCCTTATTGAAATGCTCAACTTTTACCTGTTATAAAGCTTTGAGTAGAAATATGTGCGTTGGCCTCACAGCTTAACATTAACCCATTAATGCCTAGCGTCCCTTTTTAGAGACGGTCCAAGAAAGTTTCTGAATTTCCCCAAAATGAACATTTCAACCAAATAATAGTGTTCAATTAGTACCTTGGTATTGTTTCAATTCGTTATTAACAGATTGCAGAAAATAACCATTGTAAAGTGCGTTCTGTTGCAGTTTTCATATGATCTTTATCAAAAATGACATCGTTCACAATCTCAAGAAAAAAAGCTACGTTTTCAAAGTTATTCCCAGCTTCCCAATTTATGTTAATTGCTTATTTTATTTCTTCTTATAAAATGTCTTTTAAAATATTATATCGTTGGCAAAAAAAATAGTAAAAAAAGTATGTACCCTCCGGGGTCTATCGTAACTTTTAAGGGACGATTTCTTTCCTTAATAAAAAAATTATTTTTTACATGATATTTTTTTTAAATTATTTTTCCTGTCCATTAAACACTGTTTGTAACCAGTATACAAAATATCTTTGGAAAAAAAAGTCAGGCATTAATGGTTATGTACCACGTAGCAGTCCAGCGTGTTTAAAATTACACTTAGTGTAGGCGACATACATCACACCCCTATCTGAGTCAAGATGCTCTGGCTCAAACTTTCCCTTTGTTTATCGCGTGTGTCTCACCTATAATAAATTGAGGACTTTGGGAAAATTTTGCGAAAGATCCTCTGAGTCTCCTGATTCGGGGAGGACCACGCCTGGGATCTATATTTGTATACAAAAGAGCGCGGGAGCAAGGAAAGATAGATTAAAAACCGTAATAAAAAAAGAAATTGACAATCTGCGCAGGAAGTCTGTCCCTTGTCACACTTCACGTTACTCACCCCTTTTTATCTCTGTGGACTTTTTATTCTTCGGAGACTTTCTTTTTTGTTTTCTTTTTAAATTTTCCTTTCTCTTTTTCTGCAGTAGCCAGAGTTGGCGATAAAAAATGACTAAGGAAGATGTTCTGATTTCCCTTATAGAAAAGTTTTCTAAGCTGGAGCATAGTGGGGAAATTCTACACTGCAAAAAATGAACTGTTGTTTTTACAGTGTAATACTGGCAGCCGAGGTTTTAATTTAAAACTAAAATTAGTAATAAACTGTAAAACTAGCAATTTTACAGTTTCTTACCAAAAAATTTAACCGTATTATACTGTCAAAACAACAGTTTGATACTGGCAGCAGAGATTCCAGTTTAAAACTGTGAAATGCCCGGAAAATGAACTAAAATTAGCAGTTTCACACTTTATTACTGTAAAATTAGCAATTTTACAGTTTAGTATTGTAAAGTTTGTAATTTTACAGTTAATTACAGTAAAATTAGAATTTTTTACAGTTTATTACAATAAAATTAACTGCATTATATTGTAAAAACAACATTTATGTTTAAATGGAAAATAAAACTCATTCCAATGCGCCGACAATTTTCGTTTTCAGTTTTCTAATAATTTTCAGCTGCAATTTAAGTTAAGTTTCTGACTTTAGTTGACCTTTATATAAAATATCGGCAAATCCAAAAAAAAGTCAAAAAGAAATGAAGGGTCAGGGGGAAAAACCACGGTAGTCCACTTTTTGTTGAATTTAAACTGATGTTATTTCGTTTAGTATATGCAATATTCGTGAAAAAACACTGTAGTCCATGTATTATTGTCATTTTAGAACAAGTATACTGGGGAAGTTTATGAGTTCGTAAAGTTTAAATTTCGTTTTTCTCAAAATGAATCAAATGTGACTACCGTGGTTTTTCCCCCTGACCCTTCAAATAAAAAAGAAAAATGAATATTGAAAAATTAAAAATTGGAAAGTAGGGTATTGAGATGAGGTATTTGTGCGTCTGTCGGTCTGTCTGTCTGTCTGTCCCCCTAATAACTTTCGAATGAACATTCCGATTTGAACAAACTTTTTTTTGTTGGAAAGATCTCGGCGAGTACAGCTCATTCCCATATTTGATTTTTTGATTTGAGCAATTTTTGGTTCAACTTTGAGCCGTTCAAACAACCGGTCCCGCGATACTAACTTTTTAATGAACAGTCCGATTTGAACAAACTTTTTTTTGTTGGAAAGATCTTATCAAGGATACTTCATTCCCGTATTTACATTTTCGATTTGAACAATTTTTCGTACAACATTGAACCGTTCAAACAAGCTCCCTTCAAACAAGCCCCCTAATAACTTTTGAGTGAACAGTGGGATTTAAACAAACTTTTTTTCGTTCGAAGGACCCCAGCAAGGATACTTCATTACCATATTTAAATTTTGAACATTTTTTCGTTCAGTATTGAACCCTTCAAGCCCCACCTAATAACTTTTAAGTGAACCGTCCGAATTGAATAAACTTTTTTTTGTTCGAAAGATGTCGGAGATTCTCATTCCCATAGTTCCCTTTTTGATTCGAACTATTTTTCGCTCAACGTTGAACCGCTCAGAAAAAAACTTAACATTAGCGCCTACGGGGAAATTTAAGTTCAATGTAGATCCTGAGCTTAAAGGCGGATTTCCTTCCAACTAATTTTGTTAGGAAATGGTTTTGATAAATAATGCATGTAAAGTACTTTTCTGGATAATCTTTTGTGAGGACTGATTCCGACTCCGACTCCGTAAACATGGCGGAAATGCAGGCTCAGAAAAAAAATGACTGACTGTAGAGACGATTTTTTTGTTTATTTATTTATCTGTTTTGTTTTTATTATTATTATTTTTTTAGCAGACGATATTTTTTGTAACCCAAATTTTTCATTCGAGAGAACATTTTTTTCTTTATTTATATTTAACAACTGACAACGGATTAAAAATGAAATTAGAGACATTTTATTAACAAATGAGTTTTTTTTCCTTTCTGTGTATGTTCTTTGTACTTTTATTTATTTATTTATTTATTGAAAACGATTGAGGAATTTTTCTACGGAAGAACTATAACAGTTACATTCTCTAAAAGGTACGAAAAAACTTTATTTATTCGTTTATTTACTTTTTACGTGTATATTTCATCTGATGAGAGGGGTATATTTTGCATTTAGAAATCAACTTTAAGTGCTAAAAAGGTATGTTTGACATAATTTTCAGTCTCAGATAATCAAGATAATATTGATCAGATGCTAGAATGCCGGTGTCAATGTACGGGAAAGTAGGCTCGTTTAGTTCTTGACAGAACTTCTTGTTTAATCAACTGAAGATATTAAAAAGAAACACCGATGAAATTTTTTCATTTGAGATTTTACTTTAAGACGAGAAAAAGTCTTTGAACAATAACTACTTTTCTAGACTTCAGATGATGGTGTCGAAAAAATGGCACTTTGCATTTTCATACTCATTAGTATGAAAATGCAAAGTTACTCATAACTTTGCATTTTCATACTAACTCTTCTTTTCGTACTCATCAATTTCATACTAAGTACTCATTAGTATAAAATTGAGATGTTTTTGAACTGTAAGCAGTAAGATTCAGATTACTTTTGAATTACAGTTCAAGTTTTCAGATGTTGGACAATGTTTTTGATCCAAATTTGACCCCCTGTTTTCTAATAATAGGGGAAGACCGTCTATATTGGACCCCCTAAGAACAGGAGGCCTGTGTCGCTCAATGTGAAGAAAAACAAAAATACAAAATAGGGCATCGTAAGCTAAATTTAATCAGGAACCGCCCTAGGAGCTTATATTTTCTAAAAAAAATGGAAATTATTTTTTTAAAAATTATTGTTGCAAAAGTCTAAAAGTTGCAAAAGTCTAATTTAGGAATATATGCGCCTATATTGAACCATGCGCTTCCTAAATTGGACCGTACCAGAAAATCATAGAATAATTTATATTTGAACTGTACATCTTTTTTCCATGATTTGCAATAGAATTTCTTTTGCTTCGGTCTCATTTAGGCAGTGTTGATACACTCACCGATAGCATTTCATGCATTTAATCATGTTTTGCGCTTCATCTCTATGACAAATATTGCAATAACAATTGTTTTGTGCAGTTTCTTGCTTATTCTTGTGTGACTTTTTCTGTTCTATGCTTCTTTCATACGGCGTTAGAATGATTGCTGAGATAGCCTTTCTTTTTGTGTTTTATATTTTTTTGGTAAATTGATATGTGAGCCTGGCCTTTATAAAATCATAGTTGAAGTTGACAATCATGCTTTTATGAAAACTATCCGCTGATTATGCAGAGCTTGTACTAATTTAAGTCGTAGCTAGTTCTTGTACATGGTGTACAACAGTACAACTTACACCGAACATGTAGCCTGCTCACTTTGAGTAGTTTTATCTGGACTACTTACATTGAACTCTGCTCCAGCCAAGTCAATGCCGCTAAACACATGTCAATTAACAGACCAAACTCATATTCTTTAAAATCAACTCACAACATTTGCATTGGCCTTGAGTGAGGTTTGCCCATAAGAGTTACCAAAATTCTTCTTCTATTCGATATTGGGTAATGGATCTCATTGAATCTTCTCGCATCCATGTATCACACCCTCGATTAAAATATGTAGACAGAGGCTGAAAAAAGATAACATCTTGCATGGTGTGCTTTAAGAGAAAGCATTATTATATCGCTCTCGTTAACCAAGTTTATTGCATTTATGCTCATGGTTTAACGGTTTTGATGAAATATTGTATCAATTGTGGTGAGTTATCGTTTGTGATCCAACCTTTTTTTAAACAAGCATATTGCTCACCAGGAGGTGCTTTTACGATAAACAAATACATGGAACGTATTATTTTGAAAATAAGCATGGGGAGGGAGGGGGTGTAGCAATTCTGTTGCACTCATGCAGCAAATAGCAAGTGTGATTCTAACACGTTCACCACACATTACTGCACCAAACTGGTGTTTACTTTTATATGTCGATATATTTTGGGGCTTTTGGGCAGTGAAAATACCGGTTTCATCTACATTGAACATTTTAGTAGCATATTAATTGTTTCTTTTTAAAATCTTTTTGAGCAAATCCAAGAATTTCATTTTTTTCCCTCGGTAAAACAGCATACATTTTATTCAAATTAATAACTATGTTTAACAACCTGAAACTGCAACTAAATGGAAAAAGAGAAAAAAAAAACAAAAATATTTCAAGAATTTGCAGCTTCTAGAAAATGTGCTTGATAAAAAAAAATGAATATCGTGAATAGATGTTAAAGTATGCTTAAAATAATCTTAACTACGCTATTAAATCAGATGAGTCACGTATTTAATGTTACAATTACCGAAAAGTCTTGCTTAAAATCATATTTTAAATTGGACTACCGCGGTCCAATATAGGAAATTTTTTTCGGTCCAATAAAGGAAAACATGCCATTTTTAATTCTTCAGCTTATTTCTCTGTCAAAAATTATCACAACCGCGCATGTAAATACATAGATGTGATCCTCATTAAACACAGATTATCATGCTATAACAGCAGTTTACCTCAGCTTAGAAGTTTTAGTACTATTTTACTAGGTACAAGACCGCAAAATAAGATTTTACACGTTTCCAACATAAATCATGCCGTAACTCACGCTACACAGTTCGAAGACTGGTGAAACTTCATACACATTGATTTTATTCCTAAAACTTTATGTATCTACCGTTAAAGTTTAGCATAGATCTCTGTACTAGATTTTAAGCCCGAGGTCCAATTTAAGCAGTGGTCCAATATAGGCGGTCTTCCCCTAAATTTTTGGGGCACTGTAAAACGCATATTCACGTCAAAGGGAAACCCAATGTCACTATGTTATGAAAAAAGAAAACAAAGAGTCTGAGTACAAGATGTAGATAATACGGATACTAAAGAAATAATAAATGAAAACTCTGTACCTCAAAACCAGACTGATAAAAGTCCACTTCCCTAACTTTTGAGGAGAGGTTTAAAAGAATGCATGCTACACTGTAAAAAATGAATGTTGTTTTTACAGTATAATACAAGATAATTTTATAGTAATAGACTGTAAAAATTGCTGATTTTACAGTAATAAACTAAAATTGCTCATTTTACAGAAATAAACTGTAAAAGCTGGAACCTCTGCTGCCAGTATTACACTGTTGTTTTTACAGTATAATACAGCTAGATTTTACTGCAACAAACTGTAAAATTTCCAACTTTACAGTAAGGAACTGGAAAATTGCTAGTTTTGCAGTTTATTACTGTGCATTTTACAGTTTTAAATTGGAGCCTCGGCTGCCAGTATTATATTGTAAAAGCAACAGTTCATTTTTTGCAGTGTAAGGATGGGACTCGCAGTTTTTTAACGCTGCTGAAAAATTGTAAAGGAATTTCTTTTATAGAATAACGTTTTTCATTGGTCGATGCGGAATAAGATTCTAGATACAATGCAGTAATGAAGTGAAAATCGCCATTTTTCTGTTTACATCGTTGTGGTTCTGAAGTACAGAACTATGGAATATTGTAAAAGAATCAAAAACACTCAAGCTTGTTTAATAAAATGCAATAAATAAAAAATTACAGGAAATAAGTAAAATGCATAATATAACAACACATTAGAACTTTCTGTGCATTGCAGATCGAGTATTTCTATAAGGTTTGATTAATCTCCTAATTCTCCCGCCAACATAGCCAACATGTCATGCCAACGCGGTGAATCCATTTTTTTTCTCCTTCCGACTCAGGATGCATTTGGGCTGAGGTCAAATCTGTGACACTTTAAAGATAATGGATTCTGTGGCTGTGACACATTCATTTTAAGATTCCCATGGTGTACAGCGATGCATCTGCCCCACCCCATTTTGACTTCTATCCGAATAATGGTTTGGTACTGTCAATTCTGGAAAACGTCATCATCAACAAAGCTATTTCGTGTTGCATTGTTTCTTGAAAGCCAGCGTGTCTTGTTTATTTTTTGTTGTCGTCGTAAGGGTTTTGAAAGTTGAAAATGACGATGAACGAACATGATTAAGTGTCTTGAAACTTTTAGCAACAAATATCAGATTGCAATTCATAACATTTTTTTTTCGTGAGATGTTTGAGAAATGGTAACTTCAAAAAATAGTTAATATTCTTCTATTGGATTCAGAAATGTGAAATGAAAAAAAAAAAAAAAAAAAAAACGTGAGCGTTTTTCAATATTTTATACGTGATATTCTTAAGACAAAATTCCTTTGACATAAATAAAAAGGATAGAAATGATTTTTGTTTGGGAAATGAATAAGTTCATTGAATAAAAACTAATTTATCGATATATATTTAAAAAACAAAGCATAATTGTAAAACAGTTTAACTAAAATTCCTTTTTTTGTAAATTACTCAAAAAAGCAAAAGTAAACTCATTCTATGAATGCTGTTATTATTGTTCTTAAAAAATCTTGTTTTAAAGTCAATTCAAAACTGTAAAATCGGATAATAATCATTAAATACTTAACCGTCAATGCAAAAGTGCATTGGAAAAAAAATACTGATGTAGCAATTGCAAATTATATGTGCTTTAAATTTTGAAAATGACTCATATTATTATTACCTTGATCTTTAGAGATATTTATTCTTTTTACAAGAATAAAATATATGGCTTAAGAATGTAGTTAAAATATTGCTAGATAGGTGACGCTGCAAACTATGAAAATATTTTAACATTTCACTTATCTTTTCTACTCCCTTCACCCACATCCCCCTACATTGAAATGCTATGTGTAATACATGTGCAATATACCTACCTAACAAATACAATTAGTAGGTCCTTAATATAAAATGTATGAACTTTTAATACCGTATAAACTTTTTTTTTAAACTCTGGCTTGCAAAACAACTACACTTAGGAAAATTCCTAATGATGGTTGAATTTTTTCCGTATCGAGCCGTAGAAAGTGTTATCGAACGAAACAGGTGGCAATTACTAACATGCAGCTATATAAATTCCTAAATCTCCGTGAATATCAACATTGCCGCACATCTGTTTAACACTTTTCAACACTGGTTGCAATTATTCTACCACTGTGAGGATTCAGTAACCTTTATTCTAACCGCCGATCCCTTTAGGGGAACAAAATGCAAGTACTTTATTTAATCAACGTAGCAATAAAATTCGGTGTTTGACATGTAGGGTGAAAATCCA
>JAXGGA010014394.1:0-32267 GCA_038373865.1 Uloborus plumipes
TCCCCCATTTTCGTATATACACGGCAGACATATAGTTTCAGTCAAGGAATTAAAGAAAAAAAAAAACGTATGGTAGAAATAGGATGTTTGAGGCCATTAAACGAAAGTAAGCTAGCTCATTAAGTATTTTATACCTTCAAAGACTTGAAATATACTAAGAACATAAAGAGTGGTTACGAAGCATTATGAATAAAGTTACGAGATGTCGATAATAGGGTTTGGGAATGTGTGATGCTTATATAAGGAGTTTTGTAATTTTTCAAAGCGACTACTAGAAGTTCGCTGAAAAAGACAAACTTTGGAAACTTTCTGAGTATAACAAAACAACATTAGTTTTAATATTTAGATATAGCTATTAGATTTACGTCATTATTTAGTGGCCTCCTGAAAATTACTTGACATTTTCCATAATTTAATCATGTTTTGAGTCTAATTTAAGATGATAAAGTCACAACAATCATGCTATATAAACAGGCCCTGGATGGGTGTGGATCATACTTGTTCTGGGCACACAAAATAAATATGAAATCAGTTTAATAAAATCTTAAACCAAAATGCAAAACCATTTGTTTTAACATTTAGAATATATTCTATTTTAGAGTTTAAAAAAAACTTCGTTTTGTTTTCAAATAAGATCCATATTTTTTTTTTTATAGTTTTCCTTTTTTTAAAATCTGGTTGAAATAACACGTGGTAAGTTACAACAACGCTGGCAACTGCATTCCAAAGATTATCTTTTCACCTGGCTTTGAGGGGACAGGTGTGCTGTCCTTCAATGCCACGGGGTCCCTAATGAAGCAGAAGAAATTCTCCACCCACTGCGGATTAGAAGGGGGGTGAAAATCCTTTGAGAAAAAACTGACTCTTTACGGGTACACGTGGTATTTTGGTGCTGACACGTATTGGAAATTTTAGGATAAAAGGGCTTCCGCCAGGAGGGTTAAACGTCTATGCAGACAATGCAAGTTTCTCAATTTCAGAAAATTTTCAATTTGCTTAGCTCTTCTTAAAATTTTGGCAATTATATCAATTGTTTGAATTATTAAATGTACCTTTATTATCTGTAGTTGGGGCAAACTTAACCTGGCAGCATTGTAAAGGTTATGTGATCCTAATTACAACATGACTACGCCATGATGACTTTATTAAAATAAAGATGTTTATTCCTTCGGCAACCTTAATTATGAAAAGCTTGTTCTCAACTAGCTTGATGCTAAACATTTGTTAGATGTTCTTTATTAAAGTAAAATATGTTCATGCCTTAGGTAACCTTCATGATGAAAAGCTTGTACTTAATTGGCTTGAAGCACACAAAGATCTAGAAGCAGACATAATCGAAGATATTTCAAGTAATATCTTATCCACACTAATAGAAAACTCGACTTTCTTGGCTGTTTTGTTTTGTAAGTACATTTCTTCCTTTAAAAATTTATTTATAGATGATATTTTGCTGATAATAGTAGTATGTACATAATACACTTTTTACTGTAGCACCTAACATGAAAGATGGGCAATTTCATTTTGAAAAAGAACATTGATCGCTACAGAAAACAGCTTGCAGAGATTCCAAATATGTTAGGGCCTAGTTTCGTTGCATGAAGTTTTAAAGAAAATAGACTACTTCTATAAGATACAGCTACATTTTAAAGATTTCCAGAAAAAGTATTTATAAGATGGTATTTTGCTCTATAATGAATGTATCTTACAAGATATGTCCAATATGGAGAAAATGCTATTGTTTCAGTTCAAAATTACCATTCTAAAGTCTAGTATTGAAACCGATTTCAAAGTATAATTAAGATTAAAAATAGAATTATTGATTATCATGCCATTTTATTACTTTTAACTGTACTCTTTACTTTCATTTGTTTTTGTGGACTTTGACTATACTAAAATGCAACTTAACTTGGCAGTGACGTCACTACGGGTGGAGCCAATAAGAGCTCACAAGCAGTTAGCGATCTCCTCTAATTCGCCAAATAGGCTGTGACATTTTACCTAGCTCGTTTTTCATAGGCTAACGTCACGCAAACGTCACGATGTTTTTCCCAAGAAAGGTTGCATTGTAGTATATCTTTCATTGGTTAAAGTTTTCACTTGCCCAGGGCTGATGAGAGACCATGTCAGCTTAGTTGGAAACTAGGGTCCCAGCTCTAGGAGTGGCCCGGATCAGAGCTGGAGTGAGATAATTTTTTAAGTTTTGTGGAGGAGAGGGGCCAACAACCCAACCAAACTGACAAGGGGTCTCTATGGCTCTTGGTGAACCCACACTTACCAAAATAAGCAATATTAAAAATGCAAGTCCTTAAATTACTGTTGAAACTTTATGACACTAGTTTTAATTTTTCGTAGATGACAAGAATGATGAAAAATGCCAAGAGATACTTTTGGAACTTGAATCTATTGATGATGACGCCAGCAAACATGGAATACCATTTGTAAAAATTTCAGATTTAGAAGCAGCTAGTTCATATGGAATAGTTGAACTTCCAGCTTTAGTTTACTTTGAGAAGAAAGTACCAAATTTTTTCCAAGGTTTGGAAATTTTTTTCTTAAACTAATGAATCTGTAAAAGAAACAATCCTGGCCAGTTATGCAATGTACAGTTCAGTGGGAAAATAAACCAATTCTTATTTGAGTATTAATTACATTAAGCAAACATGAAATCTGTCAATTTATTCAGAATACTGTGCAGGATGAAGTGTCAAGTTTAAAATTATGTTAAGCGATTATTTTCATTTAAAAATGAATTTCAGCTTTAAAATTTCAAATGGCAACCCCCTATATATCATTCTTCATATTATTTGGTGCAGCCATTTGCTTTATAATTAAGTAGACATATACCTCATGTTGTTGAAATATTTAAAAGTATTTTTCATATTATATCTAAATCACCATTGTTACGCTGCTGTTTGTTTCATTATATAAAGCTATGAGCCAATCTAGCAGTAAAAATGTTACAATGTTGTTAAAAGTTCAAATTAATTTTTTTCTTTAAATGATGAAACATATATTTGAAAAATATTTGATTTATAAAGCAGTATTATATTTCTATAAAAGAAAAAGAAATGAGATTCAATATAGACATCCAAAGTGTCAGCTAAAATGTTCAATAGCTTTTTATTATGCTTAAAAATACATTTTGCTACTCTTTTAAGGGTCAATTATTGTTGCTGAATATGTAAAGTTCTACCTTCTTGGTAAAAGTAAGACATTCTAACAAAAGGACAGTAATTTGTTAGGAGTTACTTAACATTTTCGTTTCGTTATGAACGATAGGGTATGTTTTTTTCTCTTCTTTTAAACATCTTAGTGTCTATTTCAAATGATTTGGGATCATTCATGGGTAAACAAGCAGGATGAGAATATTGATGGTATCTTTGTAAATACATCTGATCTTCTAATTATAAAAATGCAAACATGATCAATATTTAGGCTAATTCAATCACTCTAAATTACATTTTGTTGTCATAAGTAAGGCAATATAATCAGAATTTTGAAGTTTATATTCACTTTAATATGTATATTGCTTTTTATCAAAGTTTTTATTGAACTAATTTATAAGAAGACATTAATCTATTTTTATCATAAAGATCAATTGTGTTTTTCTAGGGGATTTGCACAATGAGGAAGAGGTTTTGCAATACTTAATTCATCAAAAGGAATCAGATGAAATCGAAGATGTGACAAATAAAGTGCTTGCACGGATGATCAAAACTTCCGACTGTCTAGCTGTACTGTTTTGTACGTATTTAAATAACATTTTTGGAATTGCATTTGATGCACCCGTGCAATTTTTAATCTATGTTTGCTTTCAGAAATATTTAAGTAAATTCATTTATTAAAATTGTGTACATAATTTTGATATTATTTCAAAATCAATTATTTTTTTTATTTTCAGTTTATATGCTTTATTAACATACATTAAGAATGTAATTGAAAATTTATTTCTTGTAGATGATAGTGGTAGCAATACAAGTAAAGCCATATTGGACGAGTTAGAAGGAATTGATGATGATTGTGATCGTAATAATGTCCCTTTTGTTAAAATTGATGACAGCCAATTGGAATCCTTATATGGTATAAAAAATCCACCAGCTCTGGCTTTTTATAAGAAGCAAGTTCCAAAGTTTTATGATGGTGTGTATGAAATTAAATCTCTTAATGAAGCTCTAATTATCTTTTGTGTGTAACAGATGCCACTTAAGATTATTTTGGCAAATGGAATATTTAGGATCTGACAATTTAGTCAAAACTCCAAATGACATATGCCATGAACAAAAAAGAATTATGCAATACACCGCCAACTCGGTTATTTCGATCCATGGACTGCAGTTTCGTGCTTATTATGCACTCATCAGCATGGAATACGAAAAATGAATAAGGGCAATACAAAGTTCTACAAACACAGTTTTAGTTAGGGATGGACCGGATAGTGATTTTGCCGGATACCGGATATCGGATATCCTGTGGCTCATCACACGCCGGATACCGGATATCCGGCCGGATATCCTGCGGATATCCGGCATTACAATTACATTGCATGTTCGCTTATTTTTATGTAATGCAGCTTCAAAACAATAAATCAAAGTTGTTTCTCGCATAATTTCTTTAAGAACATGTTAAATACATTTAAATTAATTTTTAAAGCCTCTATTTTATTTGTACAGGAGTAGCGCTACATATAAAATGAAACACTAGCATATTGTGATTTCTTTCTAAATTATGTATTTTTATCAAAATAGACAAAACTTTAAAAGATTGAATTAAATATTTCTGTATATACACTGCTCGACATTGAAAATGCAACACCAAGAAGGAGTGGTCAGAAATTCATGCAAATTTTACCGTAGACGCACGTCACTGAGTTATGCAAATGATATGAAATGCGCAGCTCTCCGACGCACGTGAAGTAAGATATAAGAGAATGAAGTTGAAAAGTGGGCTATGTTCATGTTGGTTTTTCTGCCAGACTAATTATCGGAGAAATTTGGTTTTTGTCTCCAAGGATACGTGTGATAGGAGGAAATGCCACGCCGTCCTCAACGAAGACACTTACAGCATATAGACGACTTTACAAGGGGTATGGTGATCGGACTGAGAAGGGGAGGTTGGTCCATACGTCAAATTGCAGCTGATACCCACATGGATGCAAGCACTGTGCATCGGCTGTGTCGGAGATGGTTGGAAAGAGGAAATGTAGCCACATTGAGGGGTGCAGGTGCAGCCAGAGTGACGTCAGACCGCTTGGATCGACGGATTCACCGACAAGCTGTGGCGAACCCGCAAGTCACTTGTACGTCGATTCTGCAGCACGTGCAAGGTACCCTAGATGTTTCTGTGTCGACCAGAACCATTTCCCGTCGACTGGTTGCACGTGGCCTGCAATCACGGCGCCCGCTAAGAAGACTGCCATTGACTTCACAGCACAGACTCCAACGTTTGGAATGGTGCCGGACCAGAGCGACGTGGATGGCAGAATGGCAAACCGTAGTGTTATCAGATGAATCCCGCTTCTGTTTGTCCAGCGATAGTCATCGCATACGTGTGTGGCGTCGACGTGGAGAAAAATCGAATCCGGCAGTAACTGTGGAACGCCCTACAGCGCGACAACGTGGCATAATGGTTTGGGGCGCTATTGCATACAATTCCGTATCACCTCTAGTTCGTATTCGGGGCACTATGACGGCCCAACGATATGTAGATAATGTACTGCGGCCGGTGGCAATCCCCTACCTTCAGGGTCTGCCAAATGCAATTTTCAACAGGATAACGCCCGGCCTCACAGTGCTCGAATCAGCCAACCTGCTCTACGAGGTGTACAGATGCTTTCCTGGCCACCATACTCTCCTGACTTGTCACCAATCGAACATGTGTTGGACCTGATTGGACGCCGTTTGCAGAACCTGTCACTGCCTCTTTCAGAGGACGAACTGTGGCAAATGGTTGAAAGGGAATGGAGTGCCATCCCTCAGGACACCATCCGCAGGCTTATTGACTCCATGCCTAGACGTGTTTCTTCGTGCATCGCTGTCCGCGGTGGTCCTACTTCTTACTGAGCCAACGCGGTCCTCGCTCTAAATTTTGCTTATTTATTTTAAAATAAATATCACTTATTGTTCCATGCTGTCTCTGTCTTCTTACCAAATTTCATCAATTTCTGACCACTCCTTCTTGGTGTTTCATTTTCAATGTCGAGCAGTGTACTCAAAGTTTAAACTTTTAATTATTCTTAGTTTAAATTTTAAAGCTTTTCTGTTTCAATATCATTTCAATAGGTTTCTACGTAAATGATAGTTATTAAATATTTCACCAATATTTAAAAAAAAGAAAGAAACACAGAAAGGAAAAAGGAAAAAAAAACTAAGCTCAGATAAACGTTTTTTTTTTCTTTCAAATTGATACATATTTTATTAGAATTTTATGAATTTAAACTTCATTACAAAGTAACACATTTTCTTATTTCTAATTTTGCAATAATATAAAGCAAAATTTTGCTTTGAAATTCTTTTTTTTAAAGAATAATATGCATGTAATTTTTCTAACATACAAGTTAAAGAAGAAAATATTAAAACAGGACTAGTGTGTTAAATAATAATAATAATAATAAAGTTATACTCAAATAATCAGTTAAAAATTTTATATAACTCCAAAAAACAAAGGAACATGTTTTCTGAAGATTCAAATCAGCAGTTTAAATATACTTTTAAGAGGTATGCTAAAGTTGTTCACTTTTTAAAAAACAAATGAGTAAACTTTACTTAAATAATCAACTTGAAATTTTACTTTAGTTCCAAAAAATTAAGATACACATTCTTAAAAGTGGCAAATTATCATTTTAAATACATTAAGGGTCATGCTAAACATATTCACTTTTTAAAAACAAATTAATAAACTAATTCTTAAACTATCACCTCGAAATTCAACTTCATTTTGAAAAAATAAAGATACATTCCGAGATGCAAATGTTATATTTATGGGTTATTCCAGCCAAAATGGTACAAATCATGTCTGAAATTGTCGAGTTAAGTTTATCAAATGAAGTAATTTTCGTCAACTAATCATTGTTTTAAAAATTATTCTCTGTTTATTTGTGCATAATAAAGTGTAAATGGCTTGTATATATGAGTCATTCATTAAGGGTTTTGAATAGTTCGACCACTTTGTGTAACAGAGGAGACAAATGAGGTTTGAAAAATATATTTCTAATCGTAAAGAAAAGTTAATTACAGAACAAGTATAAAATGAACTAAGCATTCTAAAACTAATTCTGTCTGCAATTTCAAGAAAAAATATTTTTTGCACTATTAATGCGACTGTAACAGAGTGGACATCCCACAGTGCAAATTAACTATCATCAGCAAAGAATTTTAGGCTTATCTTAGTTACTGATTATATAATTCAATGTATCAAAGTAATCAAAGCAGATACATTACTTGTACTTATTAAAAAAAATATCACATTGAATGCGATTGCTTATTTTATTTCTGAAAGGCTTGTAACAGAGTGGACAGTTTGAAACATAAAAAAAATCTAGGAACAAAGATAAATAGGTGTTTTTCGAAGATTTTTTTGTTTACATACATAAAAATCAGCAGAAAGGGTGTCAGAAGCATTTTTTGTGCTGTGCATTGCAAATGATTTTGTTGTTGCATTTCAGCTTAATCTTAAATTGCATTTTAAGTCCTAGCAATTTGAAGCGGGGGCAGATCATTTTTTCCTTCTTTTGCCAAAGAATTTTTTTTTTTTTGGGGGGGGGGGGTCCTTTATAAATGGCTTATGCCTAAATAAGTAATACTTGGTTACACACAATTAGATGGAGAACAAATAAAAAAAATATAATTAATTGGTGGTAAACATTAAAATTATTTCCCAAAATTCTGAAGTATCGGGACTGATTTGTACCATTTTCGCTGAAATGACCGATATATTATCATTATTATTTAAAATTATTCTAAACATGTTCACTTTAAAAAATAAATTAATAAACTTATATCTAAATAATTAACTTAAAGTTTCACTTAAATTCTAAAAGACAAAATACACTTTCTAATGATGCAAATTAACATCTTAAATACAGTCAAGTCTCAATAGCTCATGGTCCCAAGGGGCCGGCTAAAAACTGAGAGTTATTGATAGTTCGAGTTACAAGCAGTTCCTACCGTCTTTTCAAGAATTTGGGACCAAAGGAAAACTTTGAAATGAAGGTATATTCGAGTTTATAAAGCTTTTAGTTATCGAAACTCGATTGAATGTTATTGAGGGTCATGCTCAACATGTTCTCGAGGAGTTACGGAGCGACGTGACAGACGTGAAAAGATTCTAATAGCAGAGAAATAGCTTTTCTGAAAGGAAGGTATTACAAAAAGAAAGAACGAAACAAAGTGCAAAATTCAAAATTTCTTTACACACATTTAAACTCTTTCAAAAAAAAAAAAAAAAGCATGGTTTTAAGTTGCGACGATTCATGGGGACAGATGTTTTCATTATCTAAAAGAAAACTTTCGTCAATGTTAGATAGGTTATTTAGTGTATGTTATTTTCAATTATAATAAAGCAATAATAGTGGCAAAGTAAAAAATATCTAATTACAACATCATTGGGTGTTAATAGATCGCAATTTTTGTTAGAAGCACAAAAATTAAAAATAAAAGAATTCAATAAATAAAATAATTTGAGAATTTATATTAAAAGCTACTGCGATTAATTTTTATGAACTAACGATATGATCGTAAGTTTTTTTCAAACTTTTGTCGCACATGAATCCTTGAAGGTTTGTAGCCTTTTCTTTCTAAATATTTTAACTAAAATATTTTTGAAAAGCTGAAGACAATCATATTTTATCTGGCAATTGTGAAAAATCAAATATGCAGAATGCTTCCATGTCCAGTACACAGTCGGAGGAATAACACAATTTTTGTTTTAGAAGCAAAAATTGGTAAAAAGGAAAGATGAAAAGTAATTACCTCATCTAAAAGGTTTATCAAACAATGAAATTTTTAACTAAGATTTTTATAAAAAAGAAAATATTTAATTAGGTCCTCACATCATACCGGATAACCCTCACATCAATTCCGGATATTCCCCACATCAATATCGGATACTTAGCCGGATATCCTGCAAAAATCTTCCGGATATCCGTATCCGGGGCGGTCAGCCGGATCGGATATCCGGAAGTGTCGGATACTTAAAATATCAGCCGGATAGGCCGGATACCGGATAGTTACCGGATATCCGGTCCATCCCTAGTTTTAGTGAATTAAGAACAAGACTTATGATTTGAGAGGTGTCATAAAAATAGTTATACTTACAGCAATTTTAGTTAAAACACATTACAAAGCACATTGAGAAATGAAAACAAAGCTATGAATAAATATTATACATTTAGCAATGCTCCCAAATGGTCCTTTTTACCCCTCCAAAGTCCGTTTTTTGAA
Source organism: Uloborus plumipes (assembly GCA_038373865.1). Classification (NCBI taxonomy): domain Eukaryota; kingdom Metazoa; phylum Arthropoda; class Arachnida; order Araneae; family Uloboridae; genus Uloborus; species Uloborus plumipes. Next base: position 9,438 of record JAXGGA010014394.1, read on the forward strand.
GTTTGGTTCGTTTTGGTATGCGTTTATTTGTTTTGGTCCGTTTAGTCCTTTTTTTGATATTTGAAAATCAGTTTTAAAAAGCCCTACCCCCTCACAGTGATCGGCAATTAGCTGTTGCATCGAAGCTGTGTGATATTCAATCTTTTTCCATCCACCACATAGATGTCTGATCTGCAATTAAACAAACTTTGTGCTAATGTAGTCTCTATTAAGAAGTAGAATTGACACATATTTTCTGCCTTTTCTTTTTTTTTTTTGAGTGAATGAGACATTGGGAGGGAGGAGGTGGTAGGCGTTCCATGTTAAATAAAGGTATATTTTGTTAGGATATATTTTTCTAAAAAGGTTTTAATGACTTAATCATTTCAAGAATCTTTGCTTGATTTTAATTATAAAGAAATGCTCTGCCAACAATGAGTTATATTTTTATCTTAATTTGTAAATAATCAAAAGTTTTTGTCACAGAAAATGTCCCAAATTTAACTAGTGTAGCTAACAATAGATTTAACAATTTAGGGAAGAACAAAAAAAAAAAAAAAATGAAGAGGCAAAAAAATATAAGTATTTAAAGAAAGCAGCTAAAGAAAATCTTTGAAAAACCTTATTATTATTTAACTTCAAAAGTTTGTCGACTGAATTAATATCCATTGAACTTCATTAACTAAAAACTATTGCATTAACTAGAGACTAAAGACAAAAACAATCACAGCTTTTGTTTCCCTGAATTATGTGCACATAATTTTCTTTAAATCCATCCTTCACAAAATTCTATATCAGAAAAGTAGCCTTGTCATGAAATTTTATCTTAAAATTATATAGTTGGTTCAGTAAAACCTCTTCAAGCGGCCAGTTTCTCATAACATGGATTTTTTGCCCCATAGACCTAATGTTAAAATTCCCCTAACAGCGGCCCTAGCCCAACCCCTCTGATTAGCCGCTGAGTAGGTTCATTATTTTAATTTTTTCAAAAACAAAAAGTTGGCTTCCTGTTTCTAATCTTCAGCCTTTCCACAGAAGATCAGCTTAGGGTGATCTTATTGGCTGTTAATGAATTGAGAAAATTTTGGAGTTAAATTTTATTCACGTTTAATCATTCATTGGTCAGTGATTTGAATTGCAGCAATCTCAAAAAGTGTTTTCTTTTAATCTCAAACAGCTCAATAAAAGTTCTGTGGCAATAGGAAAACTGTAAGTTGGAGTGAGATTTAATAGTTTATATTCCAATGATTTATGAATCCTAGTCCTTCCAGCATGAAGCAGCAGTGGTGCCTACTGAGAGCAGGGCCGTCAGGAAGGCTGTGTGATGAAACATCAAATAAAATACCATTTTCATTTAGAAAAGTATCAAGCTTCATTTTAAATAAAAAAAATGTCAGAATTGATTATATTATGCATCGTAGAAATAATCTCCCAATAGTAATGAGAACCCCCTTAAAATTTCACGGAACAAAAGGACGTTTACAGTTTACGCTTAGAGAGGTTATACTTTTTTTATTTTATAAAAATAGCTCAATCATAATTTTTAAGCTCAATTAACTTGGTTAAAAACAAAACATGAATAATAATTTTAACCTCCAGCTTCCTGGGTGGTCTTTTGCACCTAAGTAGAATGTTATTTTTAGAAAAAATTAAAGTGAGGTAGGAAAAAAGAAAGAAAGAAAACCTTTATCTTATTGAATTCTGTTTAACTGATCATTTTGGAATATTTTTGCATCAATAATGAAATAAATCATTTTCAGTGAGAACTGCATATGAATGGGTTTCAACTATAAGTGGTCCTTCTGGCTCTCTTTAAACTTATTAATGGTCCTCCTAGGTCCACTTTTTACTAATAAATGGTCCTCTTTTGCCCTTTTCTTTGACTAAAATGTGTTGGGAGCCCTGATTTAGTAATCATAAATTTGTTTCATTATCAGAAATTTAAAATCAATTTTCAATACGCTTTAATGACAGCATAGCTAAAAAACATTAAACCACTACTTTTGTTATCACTGCTTTATATAAGAATTACTTTTGTTCTGCCTTCAAATCTGAAGTAAATTAACTTAAATAAGCCAAAACTGGTAGGGAATATATGTATTCTTCACACTGTTATTTACGTCCTACTTATGTTATTTACTATGTATGCTGAACATTTTGCTAAAATTATCTGTACAATAAATTCACATTTCGGATCTTTTTTGTATTTCACGTATTTTTTTTGTACATGGTGTTACTTAAAGAAATGTTTCATACTTATGAACTATTAAATCAAGAATTCATTAACTCTTATCTCCTCAACTTAAGAAAATAAATATAAGTTTAGCAATATATTAATTGTTTTGAAAACTAATTATTTGATAGAACATATAGAATTGTTATTTTATTTTGTTTACAACTATGCACACTGCAATCAGAAAAACTTATTTTTGCCACAAAATACTTATTTTTAGTAAACTTATTGAAAGAATACGGTCTTTTCTGTGTGCAAAAATGCAATAAAAGATTAATTTTACAGTATAATATTTCATTTATTTTGTGGTTTTTAGTAGTAATAAAATTGAAACACTATTATATTTCCCTGAAAAGCATCAATTTATTTTGGGTTTTCATCTAAGTAATCATTAACCTTTAGGAACCCTGTGGTACACACGTTGTACCATAAGTCTTGTCTAGTTTAGAGGACGGGGTTGAAATTTTCACTCGAATCCTTTGGAGCCGGGGATTCTTTTAAGGTTTCATTCGTCTGGTACGACAGTTTGTACCTTCTCTTTTCTGAAAGAAACATGTGGTTAAACTGTCATACTACCTGGGTCAAAAGAAAAATTTCTATATGAACAGCCGGATCTAAAAGGCTAAGTTTTTTTATTAATTAATTAATTTATTTTTTGTTGATGATGCTGTAATTCCAACATATAGTTATAATGAAACAGGCAATAATTGATCTAGTTAGCTGTTTCACAGATGATGTTACTGAAATAAATTGCTTAAAATTAGCGTTTATGTCGTGCCCTCTATGGAAAACAAATAGATAAGAGCCTAGACTGCTTATGCTACATCAACTTTCAACATGTACCCATTTTTATCTGAATGCTATGTCCTCTTTCAGAAAAACTTTTAACTTCATAAAGTATCTTGAAACTCATGCAAGTGTTAAATAGAAAATTTTAGTTTTCTATAACCATAGAATTTGGAGCATTGACATATCTTTAATGGAGCCTAGTGTGCTGCTAACAGGTTTAGTATTTCATTTTTCTTAAAGAATGTGATGCTCAATTGCCTTTTTTGTGTTTAAAAATTATCAGTGAGTTGGAATAGAAAATGTTTGTTATTATCAGAGTCAGACTTCCATACAAGGCACAAATTTTGATTATATCTTATGATTCTATGGAATACATGTATTGCTCATTTTGTACAAATTTTGTATGTTTTAGAAATTTCGCAAGAAAAGTTTGTCAGTGGAAAAATCTAGAATTTTTCCAATTTTTATGTTTTTTTTTTTTGAGTTTTAGCAGATCATTTGCTAAAATTATATCTGAACATTTTGCTAAAATCATATTTAGTTTTTAATTTTTTTCAAGCAAAAATAAAACTTTTGAAAGTAGCTTTCAAAGCAGTTGATTTTTTTTTCTTAATTTACCCAGAAGCTTTCATTGTTGTGAAGTCAAATCTAGCCTAATTAATAACTGGAATGATGTCTGACTGTCTATTTCTCTTAATTAATATTTCAATTGCTTTTATTCAGGTGATTTATCAAATGAAGAAAATGTCCTACAGTGGCTATTAAAGCAAATGTCATCTGAAGAAATTGAGGATGTGTCAACTCCGGTATTGCAACAAATGATTAAGAACACAGAATATCTGAGTGTATTGTTTTGTAAGTAATTTTGTTTTTTTAATGGAAAAAAAGATTTTCCAGTAAAATGGATTGAAATACTATCTGCTACATAAAAAAATGTAGAAATGGCTTTACCTTTTGCAATGCATTTTTTTAAAAATTCCATATGCTTTTGCTGTAGAAATGAATTGAATCTTCAGACAAAATATATATTTTGTTAACACTTGTTAACAATTTTGTTAACACTTTTGTTAACACCTGCCGAGAAAAATTACGAGACTCGCTCCTCAGAGTCACCGGCTTTTGCGCATGCGCGCACAGTTATGTGGTGTATTGGAAATATTCCCCTCTCCAATTCGCTCCTTCTTTTTAAAATGGGTTAGTGAATCGGCAACAATGTCAAGGATATTCAATTGCATTCCAAAGCCATATGGGTCTAGCTTTACTGATAGCAGTGCATTGTCGAGAAGCATACTTCAAAAAGGCGTATATATATGCCCGCGGCAGGTAAGGGGTCAATTAAAAATAAATCCTAGCCTTCCTTTTAAAAATCTAATACATACTTCATGATAATTTCAAAATTTCATGCACTAATGTTGTGATGCTCTATTATTCTTAAAAGAACTTTTCAAGCTCTTGTGTTTCAAATTGGACCAGCATTACAAAGCTAGTTGAATATCTTTTGAAATTCAATTCTTAATCTAAATCTATTGATTATAAGCAAATATTATTCTCTCCTGCACCAAAAAATGACAATGTTTCAAAATATAAGCACTTTTATTTTCAGATGACAAAAGTGAAAAATCTGCAAAGGTTATTAAAGAATTAGAAAATATAGATGACGAAGCAGATCAAAGAAATCTTCCTTTTGTGAAAATAGCTGATGATGAATTAGCAAAGTACTATGGTATTGATGATGAGCTACCAATTCTAGTTTATTTTGAAGGGGAAATACCAAGCATATATAGAGGTATTGCTTGTGAAACATTAATTTTTTTAATATTATTTTTTAATAAGTTGTTGAAAATAAAAGAAAGTTAAAGTTAGCTAAGTTCTAATAATGTAATTTCTCCTGTATCTTTAGCAATGTAATACACTGCGATGCAAAAGTTTAGACAAAATGCAAATATGTGAATAAAAAGAAAAATATTTAACGAAAAGCTTTCAAATTTCTACTGCAGGTGCACAATATGGTCCCAAATACGTGTCTGGAGTTCTTATAACTATAACTGGAATCAAATTTCGGAAATTACAAATTTATTTTTTTACATTGTTGCAAAAGTTTAGACAATAGTCAGATTTTATGCAAATATCCTTTTAAATGTGATTGGTGGAGGTAAGGCGGGACTTTATTATTTGAATATAAAGTTCAGAGAGTGCTGAATGAATAGTAAAAATCCCAAAAGCTCTGTAAATTGCGTGTAAAGAAGATGAGAAAGTTTCGAAGCCGAAATTTGAAAATGACCCTACTTTATTAATTTTTTGTCTTTTTAATCGGCTCTAGTATGGTAGTACATTGTTTTTTACTTTGTGGAGAGCAAATTCAGACATCCGTATCGATTAAAAAGTCCAAGAAAAATTATATTTCTTAAGGATGAAGGAATTGAAAAAACGGCTCTGACTGACGATTCGCCCCTTAATCCTACAAAACTTCAACTTGGGTCAAAAACAGCACGTGACAGCATAAGTAGATGGACAACTGAATTGGAATGCATAAAAAAAACAAAGAGTTGTGCTTGAGCCGTTTCAGACAGAGTGTCCCTAATAAGCCAGATTTTATTGGTAAAAGCAGCACAGCACATGATCATTGTATATTTCTCTAGTGCTGCGAAAAAAATTATAATCCATCTAGGCCATCCCAGTTTTAATAATTTTTATCAAAGAAAGTACCATTCGTTTTTTAGTTACGATGATACATATGCTGCTTTTCACATTAAAATCTGGCTTATTTGGGACACCCTGTCCTAAAAGGCTCAGGCACAATTCTTTGCTTTTTTTATGCATTCCGATTCAGTTGTTCATCTACTTATGCTGTCACGTGCTGTTTTTGACCCAAGTTGAAGTTTTGTAGGATTAAGGGGCAGTCTGAGCTGTTTTTTCAATTCCTTCATAATTAAGAAATATAATTTTTCTTGAACTTTTTGGTCGATACGCATGTCTGAATTTGCTCTCCACAAGTGAAAAACAATACTACCATACTAGAGCCGATTTAAAAGACAAAAAATTAATAAAGTAGGTTCATTTTCAAATTTCGGCTTTCAAACTTTCTCATCTTCTTTACACGAGAACTAAAGAACTTTTGATATTTTGATTATTTATTCAGCAATCTCTGCACTTTATAAATGAATAATACAGTCCCGCCTTTCCTCCACCAATCACATTTCAAGGGATATTTGCATAAAATCTGACTATTGTCTAAACTTTTGCAACAATGTAAAAAAATGTCTTTTGTAATATCCAAAATTTGATTCCAGTTATAGTTATAAGGACTCCAGACACGTATTTGGGACCATACTGTGTACCTGCAGTAGAAATTTGAAAGCATTTCGTTGAATAGTTTTCTTTTTATTCACATATTTGCATTTTGTCTAAACTTTTGCATCGCAGTGTATCTAAGGATCAAAGAGTTTTCTTTGAAAGCTTAGCAAAAACATTGTTTTTTTCCACATTTTTAATGAACTTTTTCTAACGTCTCGAAGAAATAGATACAAAAGTAAACAATTGCAAACTGGAAGAAAAAAAAGAAACATAAACTGAATTTTAATTTATTTCACATCTTGATGCTAAAAATATTTTCTCCTTTTTTTTTCTTTTATGGCTTAATTAGAAACAGATGCAGCTATAATATGAAGGTTGTTTAGAAAGTAAGGTATTTTATAGTGCAAAAGAAAATGGATATAGATGTAGACACACTACATGTTCAATAATAATTTACAAACACTACACTACTATGCTAGGAGGTCATCCAGCATAGTTAAATATTTATAGTTCTTAGGAAAAAAGTAGTGTGAGTAGTCCAGATATTAAAGTTTTTTTCATTTTTGTCAAAATTCTTATTTAAGTACCTATTCAAGTATATGAAATGTGGCATACATCATTCCCAACAGATAGCTGACTGCATTTGGTTCATCATGCGCAATCATTTTGCCTGAATTGAAAGTTCAAACCCATCATCTTAGTTAGAGTTGCGCAACATTTTTCAGTGAAGGGCTGTATGCATAACAGGGACTCTATAGGAGGGCTGCATACAAGCCAATCATTTGGAGGGCTCTTGAACGGTAACTGCCACCCCTCCCTCCTCTTGCAGCATTTGAGAAATTGATGTTTTTTTTAATAATTATTTTAAATATATTGTCATATAATTTGTATTGAGTACATATCCTTTGCCCCTCGGGAAAATTTAAAAAATGATCTGCCTGCCAACTTGCACCAGTACTTTGCTGATGTTAATAAATGTAAGAAGTGTAATATTGAAATATTAAATCTTTTCACTAAATGACTACTTAAGAAAAAAATATTAACTTTATTAAAACACGAAACTGCAAAATATTTCATGTACATGATTTAAAATGAAAAGGTAAACCTTATTTTTTGAAGAAAAGTTTTGAGCTTCTGATGCTAAGCAGCACTTCTCATTACAACAGCTTAGATATCAGAGGCTGAAATCTTTCTATGTTTTGAAAAAGGGCTTACTTTACATGTGTGCAATATTTTTTCAACTTTGTGCTTTAATAATATTGAACTTTATCACTTATTAAAACTAAAGAAATTAAACTTTTTATTCTTATTAATGCCCTCTGGAAGTTACTTTCCGAATAACACTTATATATTGCTGACGACTTTTGCTGTGTTGCATCTATATATGTTCACTTTGTAATATTGTAAAATACTTGACTTAGAACTACAAGCCTTATACAACTTTTCTGCAAACATGTTTTTAAAGTATGTTCTAAAAGCTCTGAATATATTAAATGAATATGTAATCTTATTTTTATTGATTTATTTTGTTTTAAATGCTGAAAGAAAAACTCACAGGAATGTTATTAATTTTATCTTTTTTTTTTTTTTTTGAGTGTATTATGTAAAAAATGCATTAGAATTTGACGCACGACAAATTTTCATAAACAGTGGGTTCAACTATAGTTCTGTGTTAAAAATAAGTACAATTTGCATACATAAATTTGAAAAATAAATGAATAAATTTGTCATGAAAATAAAGTATTTTTTCCTACATTACGATATTGCTGTATTCAAGTGTACTATGATAGTTTTTTTGCAGAAGAAAAATATGTTTTAGGGTAGCTTCATACTTTTAAATAGAGAACTGAAGAGCACTAAATATTACTTCATCACTCACTTTCTTATCCAAATGTGATTTATTGAACTCCACTCAATAAGTTTGATTTGGTTGAATCCAAAGATGAATGTTGATGTGTATAAAAAGCATCTAAATCTACCACAAGTGCATTTTTTCAAATTTAAATTTAAAAGGAGAACCTCAGCCTAGCTGAAATCTGAAAGAAAATGGAGATTAAATAGTGGAGTATTTCAGAACGCTGTTTCTTAAAACAAGTGGTGAAAAAGTGGAAAGAACCGAAATGAATTCCTTCAAGGTGTGTGACATTTTAATGTTCCATCAAACTTGCCAGACATTCCATTTTATCGTTTATCAAAATTTGACTGTAGTGAAGATAGAGTTGGCTAAAACGGTGTTCATAAAGTGAGTATATCAACAAGCAACATAAATTGTACACTCCAAAGAATAGCATGTTAGGATTATGCTTATTTATAACATTGCATTGAAGTGTACTGCAATCAAAACGGAAAAATTTCCATCATCCATAACTTGAAGATTTTCTTTCAGAAATAATTCAACATGCATCGAGTGCATAAAAAAATAGTTTACCATTTATCATACACCGGCGATAGAAAAATAAATGCTAAAATTTTTTCTAATTTCTTTTGTAGATTATTCTGAGCTCTAACTATTTAAAATAATGTATAACAATTCATTTAGAAACAGTAAAATGCAGTATTGTCATCACACAAAGTGATATATTTGCAGAAAAATTGATCTTATATATATTCCTAACTAGACACTATTTGGCTTTTGTTCTTAAAAGTTGAACTTTATTGAAAAATATTGTCTGCAAAAAATGTATCAAACTTCCTTAATCAGTTTTTTTTAACTGTATCCTAATCTTGATATTATTAAAGAACTGGATTATCTTACAAAAACCTTTCTGTTAGCTTTTTTTGTTATTATAAAAATTTTATTTATTTTTGAAAATTATTGATTGCAGGTGATTTGACAAATGAAGAGGAAGTTCTTGATTACCTTGTGAAACAAATGGAGGCTGATGAAATAGAAGAAGTGACTGATCGACTTCTGGAAATAATGATCAACAAACATAGTCTTCTTGCTGTGTTGTTTTGTATGTTTGATAAGAAAGTTTTGTTATTGTTCCTATATTTTTATTTTAATTCAAATAACCTTTTTTTTTTCCTTTCATTAAAAAAATATTAATTTTACTGTCATGTTTGAATTTCCAAATTGAAATCGACTCTTTATAGATCACAAATAGAGTCTCAAAAAACTTGGTTTCTCCCTAAATCCCTGTTCTTTTCATAACTGAAGAAATTCTGCTCTTTGCAACACTATATATTTCTAAAATGATTTAAATTACGAGGCGCGTTCAAAAAGTAAGGGCCGTTTGGTCACAGAAAAAAATATACTCATAAGAAACAAATTTCATTGCTATATTTAGCTAGGTACAAACTTACTTCACTTCTCTACATAATCGCCGTTCACTTCTAAGCATTTTTCGTACCGCTACACCAGCTTCTTTAACCCCTCTGCATTGAAGCTTGTTGCCTGAGAGTTGAACCCAGTTGACAACTGCGTTTCCGAGTCCCTTTTCGGTTTGCTTAAACCTTTTCGGTTTTGGTGAAGTTGAGTATCACCACTGCATCAATTGCATCATTTGCAATTGTTTCCGAGTTGGCGTAGGATACCCACGGCTCGTCCCCAATAACAATGCAAGAAAACAAGTCATCTCCATCTTCTTGATAACGGACGAAAAACTTTCGTCCACTAGACATTCTTTGCTCTTTGTGAGGTCGGTGAGCATTTTTGGTACCCACCTTGTGCACACAATTTGTGGTATGCGAGGTTTTTCGTGACAATAGTGTAAACAGTAGTGCATCCGAGTTGAGAGAATTCTTCAGCCAGGCCACTCGTCGTCAATCGACGATCAGATCGCAGTGCTTGGTCCACTTGTGAAACGATTTCATCATACGGAGCCTGCCACTCCGCTCTTCGTCATGGACATTTGTTCGACCATTTTCAAAATCATGGCACCATTGTCTTACCCTTTCTTTACTCATAACTGTAGGTCCATAAATCAGACCATAAGTCCCGATGAATTTCAGCAGCCTTTTGGACATAAAAACGAATCACAGAACGTACTTCACAGTTGGCGGGATCAGCGATTTTCGCTGCCATTGCTGTTTGCATTCACGGACAACAGTACAACCTCAGAACCAAAACAAATGACGCTGTAGCTTCGTAATGAGTCAGTAGACGGCGTTGCAGTAGTTAAACTGTGCTTCCAAGTTCCATTATTTAAATATAAGCAAACGGCCCTTACTTTTTGAACGCTCCTCGTAGTAAAAAGATGGTAAAAATAAATAAAATAGTAAGATAAGTGGTAAAATTGTCGGTAGTAAAAGGCCTTGTTCCTGTAGTACTCTTTCTACATTAAGCGCCTTAGAACTAAACCAACTGCAGTTGAATTCAGTTGCTACAAAATGCCTAACGTTCAATAATTTGTTTGTATTAGCTGTTATTTGTTACAACCATAAATAAGTAAAACAGTAAGGGGGGAGGCATATTTATATATTAAAAGACTTACTACCATGTTCATTTAAAAAAATGTACACATCAAATCTAATTACTATTAGATACATTCTAAAAAGATGTATGTCCTAAAAAATGAGAATTTTGGAAGAAACTGGTTCTGGTTTGAAATTTTTATGAATGCTATCTTTCATTTTCAAAGATTCTAAAAAAAAAAAAAAAAACATTTGACTCAAAATAAACACAATTAAAATATATGTAAGTTTTCTTGCATGAATTAAAAGAAGCTTAAATGATTTGCAAAATAAAATAATGGTTTTATCAATGTTCTATAAAAGACTGAATGTAAGTTAAAGTGTAAGGACTTAAAACTAGTGGTGCAGTCATTTTCATTATGCGAACTTGTATTTACAAAATCTAATGAGCCCATTTGAAAAAGAATGATAAATGGAAAGAAGTGGAAGATAAAAAATGGTTTTAATCTTAATATTCAAGCAGATTAACCTTTCCATAGGTAAACAGCTGTATGAACTTCATTCTCTACAATAAAAGGTCCCACATATACTTTACGATACATAATGGGCTTTCTATGATGACCAAAATGGCTAAAAGAGAAAATTACAATATTCAATTTTGAAAATTATCCATTTAGAGCAGAGGCTTTGTTAAGCCAAACTTCATTTTACTCTGTCTGATGCTTGAGATTTTGTTATGTAATTGAATGATGTTTTAAACTTAAACACTAAATATTTGTTTTAGCCATCATTTCGGTTTAGAAGTGTGTTCTATTAAAATTGTTCATCTGTATGTTTCCCCAATATAGTTGGAGGGTTGGGAAAAATCCTCCTTTCTTTTACAGCATTTCTGTCTGATATGACATGGCTAGGGAACTTGAGCAAAGTCAAAACTTCCATCCAGTGACATGGCATCCCTCTAACATATCTAGAGAAATTAAAGAAAAGTTAGCTCCCATTGAAGTGATTTTTACTTAACATGTGGTTTAATATGTTGAGAAAATATTCTCATAATATTGTAACGTCCTAATATGATTGAATGAGTGAGCAAAATCTTGATTGGAAAATTTTACTGTATAGAGAAAAACTAGTTGAGTACCTACAGGCATTATATGCAAAAATTGGTTTTTAAAGTTTTTTTCTTCAAACAGCTGGGTTCTTTTTCCCCTAAAAAGGGAAATTTTCATGAAAAGCAATTTTTGTATCAAGTTATAAATACATCGAAAGTCTTGGACTTGCTTGGAAATTTCCTCAGAACTTGATAGGTTTTTAAACAATTTTTTGATTATGTATGGAACAAAGAACGTCTTATTTCCATACAGTATTAAAATTTAATAACATATATAAAGTATCATATATTTTCTGTAAATGCTTCGATTTTTGCAGATGATGCTTCGTCTGACAGTCAAGTTATAAATGAGCTTGAAAAAATTGATGACGAAGCTGATCAGCAGGGTATCTTGTTCCTAAAAACAAGTGATTTAGCTGCTGCTGAAAAATATGGAATAGAATATTTGCCATCATTGGTATTTTTTTACAAAAAAATGCCAAATGTTTATTCAGGTAAGAATTTGAAACCTTTCTTTTTAATTTTACTTAGAAACCAGTTTTAATTTAAATAAGTACGTAATACTTTTCTACCTAATTGTTTTATGTAAGCAATATCCTTGGAAATGTTCCGAAATGTAGAGGTTGAAATAAAATCCTCAAAGGCTACAATGAAACCTTTAATTATGTTGAAATTAATTCTAGTTTCAAATATTTAAATAAACTGAATTGTTATATTGTACTTGAGTGTAATGTCTTATAGAATTTATTCATCTGAGGCCTGGTGTATGGAATATTTTTGTATTTATTCCTTAAAGATATACTTTTTACTTATATTTATGTGTATATAGAACTAAAATAAGAAGATTTTTGGCATAAAAGGCTATCAAAAGCACAAGTAAAATCCATATATTTATTTTATCAACAAAAAAAACTAAACATTGTTATATTAAAAAGCTAATAATAATATGCAAGGTATTTTAGATAGATCGCATTTATCTTGGAATAACATGGTCCTCATTTGGGTCATTCCATGTCAAGTGTCCCAAATTTCGAGAAAATCCCCACTCGACCCCCTCCGATTTTGCTGAAAAATTTTTGGATGTACATATGAGACTTGCATGAAATCATACCAAATTATAGATCTATAAGCCTTATGGTTCAGCCAATAAAAATTATTTTATAAAGGCCTCTTTTTCGTGTCTTGAAAAAAATGACCAAATCGTCAAGTTTGTGCTTTTATTGCTCGCGACATAAGACTATTATCAGGCTCAAATTTGGTGATTCTGATCACTGTTTAGGGTAGAATAGCCTACTTGTGTAACAAAAGCTCCATGCACTGTAGATTTTTTGCAATTTGCTGCCAAAGTTGGTAAAAAATCGTATTTTGGCAAATTTTGACTATAGGTTATCAGCTTGTATCTGCTGAGAGAATGACTTTCTGAAGCTAATTCTTTCCTCGTTTGTAGCCTGACAATCCGTCCAAAAGGTGTGCAAGTGGCATCTTGATAGCTCAAATAATTGCTGAATTATGCAAGTTGAAATTTCAGTCAAATTTCTTTTTTCTCAATTTTGTCTCAATTTCAAAGGGCAATATCTCAAAAGGGTCATCTTGAATTTCAATTTTCTTTACATCATTGGAAAGAACACACTTTTCTTAACTAAAAAAAAATATTTTATTTTTGAGACAAACCAGTTTCAAGGGGATATTGCAGCTCAAAAATGTGTACGACATCAACGTGAATTCAAAGAAAAAAAGACGTAGACATCAAAAGTTGATGTCAATTTGTTCTATTAAAATGTACAGGAGCTATTGTACTTATGTTCTGATGAAAAAAAACCCTTTTTTAGATATTTTTGAACTTTAGTTTTTGTGTGCGCATCCGTAAAATCTCAAGAAATGGCAAAAAATAAAGTTTCGTTTTTAATAAAAATAATTATCTTCTTATCGCTGCTATAAGAACTTGAGTCTTTTCCTATGTGTTATTTTTTAGCTCTTGAAACAGAATTTCGGAAGAGATGTCACTTGGCAAGGTTGTAGATCATTAATGTTTCAAGGTCTTAAAAAGTATTTTCCCATTTTTCATCATTTTTGTTTGTGGGCAAGTTACAATCATGGCTGAATATCTAGACACATCCTCGGAAGTATAACGAATGGATTTTCAATTACTACCTATCATGTTTTCAATTACTATTGTTGTCATTTACATGGTGGAAATAACTGCAATATTCAACTCTATCGAAAACATTCGTTATCGTTTTTTAGAATAATGGCTTTGTAGTCCCATTATACATATTTTTGATCACAAACACACCATATGAACTGTTTTATTTATTATTTATCTCATTTATTAATTATTTTTATTTTTATTATTTTGAAAAGAAAGCAATGCTTTTTATGAATTTAAAATATTAATGGCACCTTGCCAAGTAACATATCATCCAAAATTCTGTTTCAAGAGCTTAAAAATAACACATAGGAAAAGACTCAAGATCTTATAGCAGTGATAAGAAGATAATTATTTTTGTTAAAAACGAAACTTTATTTTCTGCCATTTCTTGAGTTTTTACGGATGCGCACACGAAAACTAAAGTTCAAAAATATCTAAAAAAGGTTTTTTTTATCAGAACATAAGTACAATAGCTCCTATATATTTTTATTGGAACAAATTAACATCAACTTTTGAAGTCTATCTTTTTTTCTTTGATTTGACGTTGAATGACGTACACATTTTTGATCTGTAATATCCCCTTGAAACTGGTTTGTCTCAAAAATAAAAATAACGTTTTTTAGTTAAGAAAAGTGTGTTCTTTCCAATGATGTAAAGAAAATTGGAATTCAAGATGACCCTTTTGAGATATTGCCCTTTGAAATTGAGACAAAATTGAGAAAAAGAAATTTGACTGGAATTTCAACTTGCATAATTCAGCAATTATTTGAGCTATCAAGATGTCACTTGCACACCTTTTGGACGGATTGTCAGGCTACAAACGAGGAAAGAATTAGCTTCAGAAAGTCATTCTCTTAGCAGATACAAGCTGATAACCTATAGTCAAAATTTGCCAAAATACGATTTTTTACCAACTTTGGCAGCAAATTCTACCCTAAACAGTGATCAGAATCACCAAATTTGAGCCTGATAATCGTCTTAGGTCGCGAGAAATAAAAGCACAAACTTGAGGATTTGGTCATTTTTTTCAAGACACGAAAAATAGGCCTTTATAAAATAACTTTTATTGGTTGAACTATAAGGTTTATGGAGCTATAATTTGGTATGGTTTCATGCAAGTCTTATATGTACATCCAAAAAATTTTCATCAAAATCGGAGGGGGACGAGTCGTACACTTGACATGGAATCACCCATTTATAAAATTTATGGCACTTCCGGCAGAAACTTTTTTTTATTTGAATTTGGTGAGAAGTTTTTTCATTAACAATATGTGTTATAAAGCTGCTTTGAGACATTCGAAGAGCGCATTATAAGTTATCTTTTTGAATTGTAGCTATAGCATATCTAAAGCAGTTCAGGATAGGGTTAAATGAATCACAGAAATAAAACATAAGAGGCTTTCAGAAATGTATGACATCCCCTTTTTTTTGGATGTACTAGAGTCATAATCATTGCATGCACATTTTATGCATGGATTTGTTACTTTCACCTTTGGTTTGAAAAAAAATCAAAAACTGTCTGTGGAAAGTTTTTCCTTGCTTTGTCAGTCACATTTATTAGTAGAACCACGGCCTGATTAACCCGCAAAGTTAGGGGAAGCTCTGTCTCATTTTGAGGCCCCTGCTTTTTAAGGCTGGGGGGGGGGGGGATTTCTATACTCTTGAGACATTGAAACAAATCTTGCTAAGGGTACACATTTCTAAGAGCTGCCCAAGCAGAATTCAGATTAAAGTCTGCCCCCTTCCTTCAGTAATATGTAGAATTTTCATACATAATATACATGGTTGCATTGCAATTCTATGATTCGATGTTGAATTAGATTTATTACTTCACAGAATTAATAAAAAATAATAAAAGTACGTTGTAAAAAAGTTTGGTCAAATTCCAAATTTAAAAATAGCTTGTGGTGGGATTAATGTTTTATGAAATGTATCTTCACTTTTAAAACTTTCCAGAAAATTTTTATCGAACCAGTTCTAAAGTTGGCAATTGCCTTTAGATATGCATTTAAAAGCAGAAACTAGAATTTTAGTCACAAGTTTACAGTCATTTTCGGGCCCCTGAAAAATTTTTAGGGGAAGCTCAAGCTTCCCCTGCCTTTTGGGTAATCAGGCCCTGAATAGAACAGAGGAATATCTAAAGGCATTGATCGAAACATAGTGGGGTAGTCTTTCTCACTCTGATCTGGGATAAACAGACAGCTTGGTTTTAGATAGTTGAACTGTCCTTTCTTTGTGCATTGTTTAGCTTGTGCACACATGTTTAGGTTTAGTTTTAAATTTAACATATTGCAACCAAAGCATGTACACATAAAAGAAAACAAAATTAAGAAATTAAAAGATGTTAAAAGATCTAAGGGGGGAAAAAACTCAAAGCAATATACGTAGATTATCAATTCTGCCCCCGATTTTAAGTTTTTTCTTATGGTATTTTTTTTTATATCTCTGGTTCAAATGAAAACGTAAAATTGGACTTTCACTGTATACCTACAGGTATCCTACAGCAATTCTAATTCTACTACTTGAATAACATGAGCAGTTAGTATTTTTTATTTGAGTTTTCACTGACTGTTTGAGAAAAAAAGACTATTTCTTATATTATAGGTGATCTTCATGAAGAGGAGGAAGTTTTGAAATGGTTTGTTGATCAACTCACAAAAGATGAAATTGAAGATGTGACAGAAAAGATGCTCTTACATTTAATTGAAACATCACCAACACTTGCCGTTCTTTTCTGTAAGTTAATGTCAAATTTCTTACGTCAGATTTTTGTGTCAAAATTATTCTACATGCACCAAGAACAGAGTATGTAGTTGCAATTCTTTATACCAATAACAATTTTACATGCTGTTTTTTTTTTTTTTAAATTTATTATGAAAGTGTAAGTTTTTTTTCCAAGACGGAAAAAAAACGGAATTTTACGGTTAAGATTTGTGTAAGCTATAAGATATATTAGTTCTTGTGAAAAACAAAAGAGATCAACATAATACAAAACCCAAGTAAATAAGTTATAAGAAAATGTTTTTTGAACAGCAGTGTACTGGTTTGCTTAGGAAGTGTCTTTATTCATTTCAATTGCAATTATTTATTTTTTTAAAGCAATAGCACTTACATATTCATCTGGACACTATTACATGCCACCTAAACAATTGAATATTAAACAAAACAATAAATGAAAGGAGTGATATATAGAAACAGGAAATACATCAATAGACTGATTTTCTGCAGCCTTCATTAGTTCCCTGGCCTCCCAACATCTTGCCAGATAAACAGTTGCATGGTAGTGCAGGGCACAGTAGCAAGTGCTGTGTATTCAAGATTAAAGCTTCTTTTTATTCATGTTAACATTATTTTGTATATGAACTATATTTTAGTTACTGGAAAAGACTTTAACTTCTTAACATTTTTAATACTGTGTTTCCTTAATCTTGGCAATATTTTTATCCAACAAGGAGAATTATAATAAATATTAAACTGTTGTAGCAAGTGATAACATTTACCAGTTTATTCAAACTCAGAGATATATTTTCATTAATTAGTATTGTTTGTAAATATTTAGCTGTAAATAGTTTTAAAGGAACAAAACTGAAAAGATTTAGTATAGCAAAATTTATTTAAAGAACACAAAGCATTTTTCCTCAAAATAAATCACGCACTAAGTTATGAAAGAAATACATTTTCAATAACATCATCCTTAAAGTTAAAAGTCTATAAATTGAATACTCAAAAAAAAAAAAAAAAAAACCCTAAGAGGAGAATTATTGAAAATAAATCCTAGGCTTTCGACAATGCCCTATACAATTTTCAATATTTCTTCAGTTTGATTTGATTATACTAATTCATTTAAAGTCATTCACCTATATGAAAATTTACAAAAACCTAAATTGCATTTCCTAAATTGCAAAAAGGGCAACTCTATTTCAAAAACAATGTTTTAAACATGTAGTGTAAAGCCCCGAAGCAGAACACTTAGTGATGTTCTGCGACGCAAAATTATTTTCCCAAAGTTGTTCTGCAAGATAGATTTATAAATTTTATATTTAACGTCAAAATGTTACCAAAAAGTGTTTTCTCATTTTTACATATAAGGTACTGCAATTTAGAATTTAATGAAACGCAACCAAATTGATACATATATATATATATGGGTCATTTCAGCGAAAATGGTACAAATCTTGTCTGAAACTCTTTACTTATATTAAGATTGTCAATTTAAGGCAGGGATTCAAGTGAAACAGCACTGCGATCGCTTCGAATGCAATCGCTACTGGAAGTGAATTACATTATCATCAACTTAACTTGGCATGACGTCACTACGGGTGGAGCCAATAAGAGCTCACAAGCAGTCAGCGATCTCCTCTTATTCGCCAAGTAGGCTGTGACGTTTTATCTAGCTCGTTTTTCATAGGCAAACGTCACGCTGACGTCACGATGTTTTTATCAAGAAACGTTCTAATGTAATTCATTTCCAGTAGCGATTGTAATTTGCGATGGCCTGTTTCACTTGAATCCCTGCCTAAATAATTTCCACCAACTAAATCATATTTTTTAATTGAGTTTCAATTTATTTTTGTATAATGAAGTGCAAATAACTAGTACATGACTTATTGATGGAAAAATATTAAATATTTTGATCACTTTGTGTAACAGAGTGGACAAATAAGCCTATAAAATATATTCATAGGCAGGGATTCAAGTGAAACAGGCTATCGCAAACTGCAATCGCTACTGGAAATGAATTACATTAGAACGTTCATCGTGACGTTTGCCTATGAAAAACGAGCTAGATAAAACGTCACAGCCTACTTGGCGAATAAGAGGAGATGGCCGATTGCTTGTGAGCTCTTATTGGCTCCGCTCGTAGTGACGTCAGTGCCAATTTAAGTTGATGATAATGTAATTCACTTCCAGTAGCGATTGCATTCGAAGCGATCGCATTGCTGTTTCACTTGAATCCCTGCCTTAATCACAAAGAAAAGTTAGAATCACAGAACAAGCATAAAGTGGAATAAACAGCCTAAAACTGTAAGGCAGGGATTCAAGTGAAACAGGCAATCGCAAATTACAATCGCGACTGGAAATGAATTACATTAGAACGTTTCTTGATAAAAACATCGTGACGTCAGCGTGACGTTTGCCTATGAAAAACGAGCTAGATAAAACGTCACAGCCTACTTGGCGAATAAGAGGAGATCGCTGAGTGCTTGTGAGCTCTTATTGGCTCCACCCGTAGTGACGTCATGCCAATTTAAGTTGATGATAATGTAATTCACTTCCAGTAGCGATTGTAATTCGAAGCGATTGCAGTGCTGTTTCACTTGAATCCCTGCCTAAGGCAGGGATTCAAGTGAAACAGGCAATCGCAAATTACAATCGCGACTGGAAGTGAATTACATTAGAACATTTCTTGATAAAAACATCGTGACGTCAGCGTGAAGTTTGCCTATGAAAAGCGAGCTAGATAAAACGTCACAGCCTACTTGGCGAATAAGAGGAGATTACTGAGTGCTTGTGAGCTCTTATTGGCTCCACCCGTAGTGACGTCATGCCAATTTAAGTTGATGATAATGTAATTCACTTCCAGTAGCCATTGCAATTCGAAGCGATCGCAGTGCTGTTTCACTTGAATCCCTGCCTAAGTCTGTCAATTTCAAGAAAAAATCTCTTTTTTTTCATCATGAAATCGACTGTAACCGAGTGGACATCCAACAGTTCAAATTAACTACCATAAGAAAAGAATGAGGCTCACCCTGGTTGTTGACGACATAATTCAATGTAGCAAGCTAATCACGGCAGTTATACTACCTATATTTTTTAAAAAATATATCAGATTGAATGCAATTGTTTATTTTATTTCCAAAAGACTTATTACAGAGTGGACAATTCGAAACACAGAAAAACATAGAATAGTGTTTTTTGGGGAATTTTTTTTTTTCATTTGCGTAATAAACTGCAGAAATGGTGTCAGAAGCATCTTTTGTGCACTGCAGTGTCATTTATTTTGTTGTTACATTTCAGTTTAATTTTAAATCACATTGAAAATTCTAGCAATTTGAAGCTGGGACATGTCATTTTCTCCTTCTTCTGACAAAGATCATTTTTGTTGTGTCCTTTCTAAATGGATTATACCTAATCAATTGATAGTTGATGGCACAAAATTAAATGGAGAACCAATAAAAAATACACTTAATGGGTAGGAGTTATTAATATTGATTTTAAAAAATTCTAAAATCTCGGACGTGATTTGTACCATTTTCGTTGGAATAACCCATATATGTTTGCGTACTTACATGCTGTCTTTGTGTGTGTGTGTGTGTGTCTTTTTTTTTTTTGAAGAACTGGAATAGAGAGAGTCGCGAAATTATTTGCACTGTTGTCAACCTTCGACGAATGTTTCAAGTCATCAAAGATCACCAGAAAAGAAGTTGTAATACCTCTTTCTTTGGGCCACACCAGATTTACTCATAGACATCTGTTTTGTCCTTATGTAACACACGTAATGTCAATCAGACAGTATTGCATATACAATGGAGATTGCTCGCGGATTGTCCAAATTTCAATCATATTCGTTTCAACTTCTTTAATCATTTTCATCCTTCTTTGAAAGACTTGTTAGGGAAATTGTTCTTTCTTCAGCAGATTGGATTTCTGTTTTTTACTATTCAAAATTTAAAACTTCATTGATGTGTTGATTTCAGCAAGAATTGTCTTAATTCTACAGGCTCTTTCTTCAAACATTTTCATTTTGACACCTTTACTTTTAAACAATTGTTTGGCTCAGTATAGCCTATTAAGGCTTTTTTGCCAAAAATCCAACCAAATCAACTTAATTTTTTAATACCATGGTAAAGACAATAAATACTTTTGAAATTTTTTCATTTTTCTATGAAGAGTTTGAATTAGAAAGATTTCATAAGTTTGCAAATATTTCTTGCTTTATTTTCATTAATTCATATTTTAAATGCTTTAGTTTGACAAATATATTTATAATTATGTTATTAATGCTTACTATATATATACTTCATCATCGGTTCAGAAATTCAGTTCAAAAAACTCAAGTTCAAAAAGTTCAAGCTCGGCATTGGAACGTTAACTAATTTCCAGATCGTAGAACAAATGTTTAAAAAAAAAATCCGATTGGGGGGGGGGGGGGCTTGGACTACACCTATTTTCCTAATTTTAGCCTGAAGTTAATTGTTTCAAACATAATTACTTCGTCCCCGCGATTCTCTCAAGCAGAAAAATTGTTTTAAAATAATTTGAATGACTATTTTGACTTCAAGCTCCGTCAGAAATTCTGCGGTCAAAATGTGAAATCCCGAAAAACTTGAAAGGAAACTCCCCTCTCCCTCCACCCCGCGTTTCTCTTACGCGAAAAAATTGTTTTAAACATCATTTGAATAAATAATTTTCACTGCGAGCAAGTGCAATTCTGCGGCAATATGTGAAATGCTGCAGAACTTAAACAAAGCTTTGCCCCCGCGATTCTCTTACCGGAAAATTGTTTTTAATACAATCTGAATAACTAATTTACGGTCAAAATGACAAGGCACGCAGAACTACAGACGTAGCTTGTGTCCCCTCGATTCTTCCGTAGGAAAAATTATTTGAAATCTTAATTTGTTCTGTAAGATTCGTCACAGCAGTTCTGCGGTCAAAACGCAAAGAGAACTTCAAGCGAACACCCCTCCCCCCCCCCCCGCCATTTATTGATGAGTAACGATTTATTGTTTCAAAGAAAATTTGAAAAGCTAATTTGTTCTGGAAGTTTCGTTGCTGACGTTCTGTGGCCAAAATGTGAAAGCCCGTAGAACTTTAAACAAAGCCTGCGCCCCTCGATTCTCTCAATGGGAAGAGTTAATAGTTTTAAACATCATTTGAATAACTAATATGCACTGCAAGTTTCGTCTCTGAAGTTCTGCGGCCAAAATGTGAAAGACCGCGAAACTTCAAGCGAGTACCCCCCCCCCCCCCTCCCGCGATTCTCTCACGAGGAAAAAATGTTTTCAACATTGTCGAATACCTAATTTGTACCGCAAATTTCGTCACTGAAATTCTGCGGATAAAATGTATCTCCCCAAAAACAACAGTGTTGTAAAAAAAATCCCCCGCCAAGAAAAACCTTAAATACTCAGCCTTAAAAAGTTATGATATCGAGTTTTCCCGCCAAGTTTGTGCCAAACTACAACTAACCTGTATGTATAGTTCTTTTAAATTGTTTTCAGTTTTGCCAGGCGGGAAGCTTTGTCTTGTGAGGTGGTTGCTTAATGAGTAAAAACTTCCCGCCTGGCAGGACTGAAAACAATTTAAAAGAACTATACATACAGGTTAGTTGTAGTTTGGCACAAACTTGGCGGGAAAACTCGATATCATAACTTTTTAAGGCTGAGTATTTAAGGTTTTCTTGGCGGGGGATTTTTTTACAACACTGTTGTTTTTTGGGGAGATATCACATGTTTTTGCATCAATATTGTTTCTTTGCCTGTTTTTTTTTTCTCTTCAAAATTTACTTTGCATGTTTTTTTTTCCCTTCAACATTTTTCTTGGCGGTCCGACATCTGTGGTTTTCTTGGCAGCATGCATTTGGTGCAAAAGTTCAAGGATCTTCTTCAGTCTAGGATAAATTTGAAATCAATCACAATGTACCACCCAAACCGACGCAAAACAAAGCTAGTTGCTAACAATATTACGATTAAATTAAAAGTTTAAAAAAAAAACCCAACCCTTACTGCCGATCTCATATTAAAATAAACTAAATTGAAGATCCCTTTTAAAAGCCTTATGCAATAAAATCAATTACAAATATTTTATTTGTTAACAAATAGAAACTGGCAACAGATGAAATTATAAATCATTGAGTTTTCTTTCCTCGTGGCCCAACAATGAAAACATAAATGCTCAGATGTTGAACAGAGCTAGTAG
>JAXGGA010014395.1:0-32267 GCA_038373865.1 Uloborus plumipes
TTGACTTCCTCTCAGATAAAATTTTGAATTTTTTATGATTTATGAAATTAATATTTGAAAAAATGATGATCTGGAACCATATAATATTTTGATGTAGAAACAATCTAGAAGGGGTTTCAAAGGAGAATCCAAAATGGGAGTTCAAAATATTCAGTAGTTTTAAATATATGCTAAAAGAACCATTTTTCGGGAACATATACAACTGTGCAAACTGAAACAATAGCAGGGAATTTCTATGTAAAGAAAGAGGAATATGCTCATCTACCAGGTGCAGAACATGCATAGTGTTTTTATACAGAATTTAGTTTTTAACAGTAGTAATATGTCGAAAGCGAAACTATTAATAAAACTGCTGAGTACATTTTAAAACTGGTAGACAATCCAATTTTTTGTCCATTAGTGAGAGGTCTACTTTCATGCAACATGTAGCAATTCAGAAAACTTTTTACGTGGACACTTGATTTTTCATAGAAAACTGGTATCTCAGAAGGTCATTCGGAATAATCTGTAACGATTAGACGTTTTTTTAAATTCTGAGCCACGGTTTTAACATTATTTCCAATCCTAATACAGTAGTTCATATAAATACAAGAGGTTACTTTTAAATTGTAACCTTTCTCCAGAAGGTATGTGCGGTATGGGTTAGTGCGTAGCTAAAAGTATGCATCTGTTTTTGTTTAATCAAAAATATAGAATGTTGCATTTTTCCTATGAACTCTACATAGTAGGGTTTTCTCTTCCAAGTTTCAAAAATATTATAACTTTAACAAAACCCGAGAATTTTTAATTAATTACGAAAAACAAACGTACTATTGAGAGTTGCTTCAGGTAATTAAATTGAAAAAATATGATTTGTCTACTCTTTGTAAATTTCGACCTTGAAAGTAGTATTTTAAATGTGCTGGTGGTCCCCAAATCTTTGGTCGGTGATATCTTTTGTTCTACTGGTCCTAAAGTAATGCCGTTTGGTACCCAGCTTACTTTTGGCCCTCTGCGCCTAATTATGTAACCAAACGTAGGGGCTCCCATTTGAAAATTCCGACTTTGTGTTTATTTCACTTTGTATATGGCCCCTTACCAAAATTTTACCCACATAGTTTTAAAGAACACTTTAATCCATGTTAGAAGACTTCTTTCTTTTGTTCTTTTCAAGTACAGTAGCCCAATAATTCAGAGTGTTTCGTTTTTTATTCTATGACTGTACATATGCACGTGCTGACAGGTCGAAAATACTACTGAACATTCATTCGGGGCTGAGCAAAATCAAAATTTAGACTCAAATTTGAGTGATTTTTTTTTTTCGCGATCACAATACTTCCTTTACTACGTAAAAGGAAGTAAAAAGAAGAAAAAATGGAACTTTTACATTGGGGTACACTTGAAAAGCAGTGACCGACGCTGCTTTTCGACCTCCGTATCTATGCAATGCTTAGCATGCAAAACACCCCCGTGCTGCACTTTTCCCTCTCTTCGCGTTAGTTAAAGCGACCTTGAACGCAGAATAAAATCAGCCTATCTGGCGTAATGCCTATCTGGCGTAAATCTCCGCTGCAATTTGGACGTTGTGTGTAGGGCGGTGAGCGTTAGCAAAATTCTCAATGGTTTTGGCATCTTGATTCGTTTTTTATATGGTTGTTTGTTTTCTATGAAATGTTTCCGTAATTTTCAAATGTTTCGTTTTTTTCTTTTGTCATATTGTTTCCCATGTTTAAGTTGAAACCCCAGGAAAGTTGTTCTGTTTAAACTTTTTGAAAAAAAAAAAAAAAAGACTTAAGAAGTAAAGCTACAAAATACTGAAAAATTCATATCATTATTATATGGAAGTCAATTTTAAAAATTAGCTTTTAGAGGAAGCATTCAGCAGTCTAGAAAAAAAGTAACGAAACTTTTTGACAATATATGACGGGTTGCAGATTTGTAGATATTTATGGGAACAAATTTTTTTTGACAAATGTTTTAAAAAGGTACTTGCTTTTATTTTTGAAAAGTGAACTGAACCAACTGTTTCCAGAAACTAATGTTGTTGCAGTTAATTTTGACTATACCAGCCACAATATTTTTAGAGTGAATATTTTCGGACATAAAAAGAACAAAAACAAAAGGAACAGAATGACAAATTAACAGCCTTTCTTTCTTGGTTTGATATCCACAGAAAAAGAAAGTGAGCAACATGAAATAAGACCACACTTTCTATTTTTATGAAAGTCACAGATATTTTCACCACAATGACAGAAAGAAGAATGGATTTTCTGCAGAATCAGATGAAAATTTTTTTGATATATTTATACTAGGGACTATGTAAATATCATTCATATTCATACTGTTTTATTACGGTTAACAGCATATCCTTTTTTTCAACATATGTATTACTATTCCACAAATTATCTCATCTGCCTACCCTGGGCGTTCGTTCACGGCACGTGCCTGATATATATATATATATATATATATATATATATATATATATATATATATATATATATATATATATATATATATATATATATATATATATATAAGTCGAGTATTTTCTAGTCTATTTTGTCCCGCTCGTGAGGCTTCATATTTTTCAATAAATATAATAATATGATGGGTAATAGGCTGTATCGAAAAAAGCTTTTTTTCGAAATTTAATTTACTAAGATGATAAAAAGTTGCCCCTTCCCACCCACATATTCCACAAAAAATTTCAGTCTAATCAGAAATTGTTTAGGTGTTTGACCGCACGAGGCCTGAAGTTTGTGATTTTTTTTTTTAAATATTAAGAATAAATGTTAAAAATAATTAAGTTGAAAAATGTACACCGCAAAGTCGGAGGACAAAATTGGGTTTGAAAAACAATATATTAAACAGCATTTAAATCGCCCACATTTATTCTGAACTTAAAAACTAGCATTTTGCAAGGCCATGCGGCTTGGTTAGAAACTTGTGTATGAATGTAGAATCTAACTGAATTAACACTTGAAACTGGGATCCATCTGTGATTTATGTGGAGTAAAAAATAAAATAATATAAACTATAAACAGAATGTAAGCCCCTCGTCACACAGTGCCCGCGTTCTATCAGGGCCCCCGTGATGGTGAACGAAATACAGCTCCGCTAGCGTAGCTGCTTTACGATTGCACAAGAACATATATCATTGGTTGAGGAAACTAAGGCTCCTATAAGAGGGGAGCTGACTTATCCGAGATTTTGGTTCCAGAACGGTGGGAGTGGAACCACTGGTATCTGTACTCAAGTCGCATTGAAGAAAAGTGGAAGCTAAGCTTGAATTGTGTCTGCACAGAGGATATTTGACTATTTTTGTATATATGACAAACACATTTCATAAACTCAGGCTTAAAACAAGTGCAATATGAAAATAGACCCAATTTTATGAAACATTTCCCAATAAACTGTTTTTAAATTCGACAAATAAGTTATCTTTTTAAATTTACCTGATATGGTGCTTTATCCAACTAATCATAAGTTATTTTACTCCAGAGCAATCAGGTATAATAGTAATGTGTGTCAAATACCTGTAACAAGGCTGGATCCATGAATGTCTTGGAACCAAAATGTCGGATAAGTCAGCCTGTCCTCTGAAGGAGCTCTAGGTCCAGGAAAAGAAATTGTAGCTTCAGTTTCACGATTTATGGAAAGAAAAGTTTTATTGATGAAGAACATAAAAGCTATCGGTCGTGATGGCACATCAGTTAACAATGGAAAATCTAAATGATACTATTAGACTTCCAGAGAAGTCTTTAGAACCCTCACTGCAAGCTGTGGTATGTTTTCTTCATTTAATGGATTACCACTTAGAAAGTTAGCGGTGGCTCTTGATAGACCGACTACTGGACGAAATCCTTTTAGTTGACCTATTGAAGAATTCTAACAATATTGCTAAGATCTGCCAGTCATGAACTTTAAGAAAATAGAACGCGTTTTACCAGAAGTTGATGTCAAAGAATTGAGTCAAAAATACTTATGGGATGTGTCAAAAGCTGTAATGTCTGGCAAATGTTCTTAAAATTTAGCAAAAAGGAACTCTGCAAGCTTTTCCCATGCAAGATGGATCACGATGGCAAAGTTTTGGGGCTATACATCGCAAGTAGTGATCCAAGTTCAGAGTTAAATAAACTAGCAGAATTTATAATAAAGGTGTATGCTCTCTGCTTTTTCACAATAGAATCTCAGCATAAAATTAATCATGCATTTAAGCATTTTTTTAAGACCATAGATTGCAGCAAGTATTTGGATACAAATCTCCAAAATGTTATCCATTCCATATTGTAAAGAAGTCATCTTGCACGGGAAAAGCTTGCAGGGTTCCTTTCTGCTAAATTTTAAGAACATTTGCCATACGTTACAGCTTTTGATACATCCCATAAGTATTTTTGACTCAATTCTTTGACATCAGTTTCTTGTTAAAACACGTTCTATTTTCTTAAAGTTCATGACTGGTAGATCGTAGCAATATTGTTAGAATTCTCCAATAGGTCAACTAAAAGAATTTTGTCCAGTAGTCGGTCTATCAAGAGCCACCGCTAACTCTCTAAGTGTTAATTCATTAAATGAAGAAAACATACTACGGGTTGTAGTGAGGGTTCTAAAGACTTTTCTGGAAGTCTAATAGCATCATTTGATTTTCCAGTGCTAACTGAAGTGCCATCACAACAGCTAGCTTTTATGTTCTTTATCAATAAAACTTTTTTTTTCTCTAAATCGTGAAACTGAAGCTACAATTTCTTGTCCTGGGCCATTTACTGGAGCACCATGTCCGAAATATTTAGAGTCTGTCTCCTCAACCAAAGATATATGTTCTTCTGCAATCCTAAAGCAACTACGCTAGCGGAGCTGTATTTCATTTACCACCACGGGGGCCCCGATAGAACGCGGGCACTGTGTGACGAGGGGCTTAGATTCTGTTTATAGTTTATATTATTTTACTTTTTACTCCACATAAATCACAGATGAATCCCAGTTTCAAGTGTTAATTTAGTTAGATTCCACATTCATAAACAAGTTTCTAACCAAGCCGCATAACCTTGTAAAATGATAGTTTTGGTGAAAATTACGTAAGTTTAGAATAAATATGGGAGATTTAAATGCTGTTTAATATACTTTTTTTGAAACACAATTTTGTCCTCCGACTTTGCGGTGTACATTTTTCAACTTGAATTATTTTTAACATTTATTCTTAATATTTTTAAAAAATTAGAAAAAAAATCATATTTTTGAAGAAATTCACAAACTTCAGGCCTCGTGCGGAACACCTAAACAATTTCTGATTAGACTGAAATTTTTTGTGGAATATGTGGGTGGGTAGGGGCAATTTGTTATCAACTTAGTAAATTGAATTTCGAAAAAAAGTTTTTTTCAATACACCCTAATGGGTAATGATCAAAATTTTGTTTCTTAGAAAATCACACACGTGTGTGTGATTCCCCAAGAAAAAACCTTTGGCATAACCTATTTCTTTTGAATGGAAAATATGAAGTATCACGTGCGGGACCAAATGTCTACTTTTCGTGGAATAATCCTATACCTGTTTTTTTCAAAGGTTTAAATTTATTATTTCGCAACAAATGAGACATGTTTCATTGACATTGGAACCTTAGCAATCAAAATCTACAAATTTTTTGTCATAGCTAAATTGAAAGAGTAAAAATTAACTTATTCGTAAAGCCCGTTAAGAGATTGACTTTGCATGTCCCGCACATAACGCACACAAAATAAATTTTAATTACCTACATTTTCGATAAAAATGTAACTTTGTCAGGAGTATCTTTGCATTAATGTAAATACAAAAAAAAAAGTGTTTATTTCTGTTCAGTTAAAATATTAGGATTCGTAGCAAAATGTAAGTGAATAATTGAGTTTGGTTCGTCCAGCATGTGATGGTAAAATGGCCCTACTACTTGTAGAGATACAATTTCATGATCCATGGAGATTGACAGTGCAGCAGCTCTGTATTACTTCTTCAGGGTGCTGTTTTACCAGTATTCGTTAATGGGAGCTTTGGGAGCTACGTCCTTCTAACTCCTGTACTATTGAACTTGGGTAAATTCAAGATTTTCTGAGTTGTTCGATAAAGTTACACCGAAAAGCTAAAGAAGAAACCGTGATGTAACTTTTTTGTACCAACACATGGTAAAAAAAAACATTTTTTACTTTTCGCAAAAAAAGTTTATTTTCTCGTTATTCTAAAAAAGTGTATGTGTTAGATGAACTAAGTCACATTTTGAAAGAAACTCGTGTTAATCTTTATGTTATAACACTTAAAGTATGCATGTATGGGACACGAGAGAAGAACTGTGTTACGTTAATCTTTATGTTATGTGTTATAACATAAAGATTAACACGAGAAAACTCGTGTTAATCTTTATGTTATAACACACTTAAAGTATACATGTATGGGACACGAGAGAAGAAAAACTAGGTATTGATGCTTTAACCTATGCTCATAATATTTAACTTCCATTTCAAAATGACTTTAAATCTTAAGTGTTGTCAAACGGCAATCGCAAAATTGAACTCTTTCTGAATTATTTTAAGAAAATTATACTAAATGGATTTCTTTGAAAACCGCAGATTTTCAATCAAGGAAAACAATTCAAGCACGGAAAAACTGAATCAGTTCTTAAAAATGCAAAATTGTACCCTCCGAAGATTAATAAATTCGGAGTTTTTCTTTTTGAATGAATGCAAATGAGAAAATCTAGAAAAACGTTTTAATGCATGGTTGAATTCTTATATTTTCTTAACAGACTCATTCCATTAAAAATAACTCCTTTAAGGTTTTGTGTCGTTTAAAACAAACATATCATTTATATTGATTTTTAATAAAAATATGCATCGAATCTTTTGTTTACTTTTAGTTAAGAGTAAACGTTTTGTAATATTAAAACAATGAATCACTTTTTTTTTTGAAGAAAATGTGTTTTTCTTAATAATTGTTCATTAATTTTGTATAGATTAAATTCATATTTATGAAAAAAAGAAAGATTTTTTTCTCAAGTATAAATGGCGATAGTTTTTTCTTTTTTTCAGTTTATTGTATTAAAGAACAATAAGTTAGAATACTTAATTTTTAGACAAATATTAATTATTAAATTAATATTGACAAATATTAATAAAATAAATTATTTAGGACAACAATGACCGCAAATTCACATTTTAAGTTAAACAAATGGAATTTAGCATTTAAAACATTTGAAGTTTTACGTTATTGCTAGTAAATATTCAATTGATTTCAATAACGGATTTGTGCGCCGTGAATAATAAGTTTCGTACAGTTTCAAAATTTTATTACATTAGCAAAAAAGGAATAATTAAAAAAAGTTTTGCATTAAACTAAAGTACAAATCATAGATTATCTTTGCATAGAAGGATTTGGAATATTTTCGCCTTTGACTTTCTTAACGAGCTTACATTTCGTTCAAAATGGATCACCCGTTACATAACTTTTTCTTTCTTGAAAGCAATTTAAGGCTCAAACTGAAAAAACTTCTTGACAACTATTCCTAAATACACCATATTGCACAAATATGCCATAGTCTTTTTCACATATAACATTTATCTTCTTCAAGTATGCCATATTGCTTGACACTCATCTGCCAAAAGTTCTTGAATCGTGTAAAATGAATTGCACTTTAATAACCTAACAAATGCTTTTGTCTTGTCTAGCACTGCTGTTCGTGGTTCGTTAGAGAAACTATTGTTTTTTTTTGTCTACAAAAGGTGTCGCTAAGTTTATAATCATTCGGAATTTACCTTATTATTATTTATTTTACAATAAATATCCTTGTGCATAAGTTTTTCCGAAAGTTAATTAAATTAGAATTGATCTTCCTTTGTATAGTTATTCTCATAGTTTTTGATAAACCATTATTCGAGAACACTTTCGGTACTTTAACTGAAATATTACAAAATTTCGATTCATTATATCAAACTTTTGGACAGAACTACTATACTTAAAATGCCAAAGTAAGCTCTAAAAATTTTCCGATTGATTATAATAATAAAAAAAAACTTAAAACAGATAATTACTAGGAACTTGATTCGTACGAAAATTGTCTTTTTCCAAAATCATGAAGCTACCGAAGCTCATTTAATTTGCGGCTACTTACTAGGTGAGCTGTTTTATCTGACATTCTGGTTCCAAAATAAAACTCTAGATCCCACTATTTTCTACAACAAAGAGCAACTGAAAAAAATGGTTTAACCCTCAACTGCCCACCAAGACTCTAATGTTGTCACATAAAATTTTATCATTAGATATTTCCCGCCAGAAGTGTTATTCGTGGTCACAAATTATTTTGAAAAAAAAAGAACGGTAAAAAACAAACATTTACTTTTAACGTGTTAAATACATTATTATTTAACATTCTGTGTGGATAGATATTTCCTTCTTCAAGAAAAAATAATTTGGGCAGCAAAGGGCTAAGTTTCAAATAAATATCTTGCTCAGTTTTTCGTCTAATTTAGTTTATGTAAGTAGAAAATTTCATTAATTCAGATATAAAACGTGTAAGGAAAGAAAATACAATTGCTCGCTGAAAACATTTCCCGCGTCTTAAGCTATTAATAAATTTTGTAAATTAATTTTCACCCTAGAAAGAAAAAAAAATCTCCCTAGATGCTCGAAGTGGTGTTTTACTCAACTTCTCATCACTTATTTCTAAGACGTAGCCATCAACGGTCATTGTAAAGTACTTTCAAATACCTGAAACACGACTGCAACCGAATTTTTCTAATATTATTAATTTCGGATCAATGTTCCTGTCCTCTTAAGGATTCTAATTAAATTTCATTACATTAATGTGACCACCTGCCAAAGGCCAAAATAAATACTTTTTACCAGAGTGAACTGCTTCGAGACTTGCAAGCTAAATTCATTTTTTATTAAAGTTTTAAAACAGCTTTTAGGTATCAAATTCCTCAAATATAGGGTGAAAGAATTACTTGCACATTAATATTATCTATAAATCAAAAGAACAAAATTTTCAACGAAAGATGAAAGTTGTTCCTAAACTAATTTCATGCACATTTTAAGAATTGTTACCATTGTTCTTATAAATTACAATCACTAATTTATGCTTGATATAAATCGTCAATAAGGGACAAACAACTTGTTTCATAATTTTCTTCCTCTTGCACCACTCGTGAGAGTAATTTTTTTCTTTTTCTTTCCCTTTTTTTAAAAAAATTCACTTCAGATGGAACCCGGTTGTGGTTTGAAGTTCGAAGCTTTTATTTCAATTATAAGAAGAGTTACAATAGTTTTAATTCAATTTCGCAAGACTTCCCAAACTCAAGTTCTTAATTAGCACTCTCTTCTTTTGCAATGTCGTAACAAATTGTCCCCCTTTCATCAGCAGTTGTAATTTTTTATTACGAATTTTAAATTGATAGGTAATGGAGTTGGCGGATCATTCTACGATTTAATGTAACTTTTAATTTACTGTAATGTTATGTTTCATTTATTTTGCGGTTAGTTTTCAATTTCAGTTTTAACACCTAATGGTTTTTGAGACCTAATTTACTTACTTAGGTGATTTTTCTATTTCAGGGAAAGTTTTGGAATAATTTTCGCATCAAAGTTTCTGAAAACTATAAACAACCACGTGATTATGTATCTTCCAGACTATATTTTTCAATTTCGTTTTTTTTTCTGTAAAGCAGTTTTTTCTTCAACACTCAAAAAAATTCAACCACGTTCGTGGGAAAAATGGGCTTGTGACGACTTTAAATTCTGCAAGTAACATATCTGGCAAAAGGCAAGGAAGTTTCTTACTGAAACACAGCAATCTTCCTAAAATTGGTTTTTAAATCTCGCTAAGCCGTTCAGAAACTTTCCCAATAACAGGTAGTCACGTTTCTGGACAAGCACATTTCAAAAATCTACATACTTCTCTCGCAAGTAAGGGCCTGGCTCCACATCAGTAGAAAACCGACTGAAACCGAAGGCAGAAACCGAAAAGCCGCGTACTTTCGGTAAACGACACCGCCTGAGTACCCGAATTTTTGGTTTCTGTCTTCGGTTTCGGTCAATTTTCTGCTGATGTGGAGCCAGGCCCTCAGTCTCCTATAAAGGGGAACTTACTCATCCGACATTTTGGTTTCAAACGGGAAAGAGTGGAACCACTGGTATATGTAGGGGAATGTGGGGAAAAGTGAAATAGTTAAGATAGCTAACCTATTTCAAAATGATCGCATCCGAAATTTGTTCTGAAAATTATTGTACATAAAGATTGAATATGTAATTTGTATGATAACTTGCTTTGAAATATTATTTTTCATTTTTGGCAGTTATTTTGCATCTTCAAAGAAAGCTAGAAATTTTCCACCTTAAAAAACCACGGGGAAAGTGAAAAATGGAATATTTTTACTATGAGAAATTTTCTATTTTACGATTAACAGTAATTTTAATCAAATACACGTGTAAACAAACGAATATATGACTTATTAATGAAAAGAAACAAATAAATAAATAAATTAATTAATGAACTCATTAATTTAAGAGAAAAAATGAGTGAATAAAATAGAGAACGAATAAGAAAATCAGTGAACGAATGAATAAATAAGTGAATTAATAGGTAAAATAATGTAAATTAATTAATAAATGAAGAAATACGTACATGATTTAAGAAATTAATGTAGGGGAGAGTGGTAATGAATGGGCCACTTTTTGGTTTTGAATTTTTGTAATTTTTTCTAACACTTTGTTTTAACTCTAAATTAGTGTTTTAGTTACTTTACTTATCTGGCTATCTAAAAAAGTCATAAAAGTTGGATTAGCACCTGTCTATAATGAATTATAATAGAAAATAAAAATTTTGAATTTTGGCCCATTCAACCCCATAGGTGGGGTTGAATGGGCCATCGAAGGTAATGAATGGGCCTCAAAATGAATTCAATGAAAACATGTGGATTTAATCTTTTACTTGCTGAATATGACAAAATAAATGTGGCACTTGACATGATGATACAAAATCATACTGATTTAACATTATATAAACATCAAGACTGAATGCAATTAATAAAACTGATGCATACCAATTGTAGCAGAAAAATGACTTAATAATGAAATTGTAAGAAATAAATAACATCAAATATATGTAAAGAAAATAACAGATAATACACAATATGATTTAACAAAATTTATATATTTCAAAAATAATATTAAAAATCACTTTCAAAAACTTCATCTTCATTTTCAAACTTGTCAAAATTCATTTTTTTTTTCAAATTTACTAGACATCGGGAATCAGAAATATCTAACTTAAGTTACCAAGAAAGAAAATGAAATTGTACTGTGAGGAATATAATATGAAGGAGAGAGGGGGGCCTTTTCAAGCCATGCACTGCGACCAGAGGTCTATTGTACTATAGGAATATAATATAGATCTGCAAATTATATTTAGAAGTTACTACAAACCTATTTTGACGACAGTAATCTTAATCTATCTATGACAGTCAGTTGTGTTTCATATTAATGCGAAAATCCAAAGAAAAGGAAGAAAAACAATATTTAAGTGGCCCATTCATTACCATGACATAGTGGCCCATTCATCCCCACCTATACTTTTGGAATACATTTAGGTTTTTTGAGTACATTGAATTTAGATAACATCAAAATACATCTTAAGATTAGTTTATAGATATGGGAAGACTAGCTTATACATATGTATGCAGTGAAATACTTGGTACATTTTAGCTAGGAAATGTTTTACTAAAAAGGGAAAAACTTACTTTTCAGTCAGATTCTTGACCATGCCACTCTAGTTTGAAAATGGCTCAGCGCAAACGAATGAAAATTGGATGAGTTTAGTAGAACAAGTAGCTACATCTATTGGTGCATCAAAAAAAATCATACAAATACTTTTTCATATTTTGTTAGTGGCCCATTCATCACCATGGCCCATTCATTACCACTCTCCCCTATAAGCAAACGAAATGAACTATTTCACTTTGCCCCGCTTGCACTTGACAAATTACATTGAACATTTAAAATCGAAATTCGCTTAATATAAACGAAATAAGTATTGTACTGCATACCAGCAGATCTCAACTAATACTTAAAATGATAGTTACAAAATTTTTATAATTGTATCATAACAAAAAATATTTTTGAAAAAAACACGAATATTACAATAAGTGCATCAAATTTTGAAAATTACTCGCATATATTTTTTTTTCGTTGATCTTTTGATCTGTCTAATTGTTGACAGGAATAGACTGTATGTCTAGGGCTATGATAAGATATTGCTAGATAGGTGGAGCTGTAAACTGTGAAAATATTTTTCCATTTCACTTTGCCCCACTTTTCCCTACTCAAGTCACTATAAAGAAAAAGGGTAGTTATGCTTCAGATATGTTACCGTTGACTGTTATTCTTCGACTGTTTTTGTCTATATGAAGAAAAAAATCTTGTAACTGAGGCTTAAAAAAGAGCAGTATGAAAATAAGCTTAATTACAGGAAACATTTCCCAATAAATTTTTAATTTTTTTTTAAATAAGTCATCTTTCTATTTTCACCTGATTTGTCGTTTTATTCAACTTATCACTTATTTTACGTTAGAGTAACCAGAGACGATATCAACGTGTTCTCAAATACTTAAAGCAAGGCTGGATCCAAAGCTACCTTGGAACCAAAATGTCGGATAGGTAAGCCTTACCTCCAAAGGAACTCTATTCGTAACGGCTTGACACAATTCTGATCAAAATCATGCCAGCAAGAGCTAACGCAGAAATGCCGACAACTCTTGTAAAGCAATTGCCAGACACAGCGCTTCGCTCTCATCATGGGCTTAGCCAGGCTGGATGGGTCGCAATTGTATTGAAGGCAAAAAAGTTAATAAAAACGCTTTGCTTTGAAACTGGTAACTAAACATATATTTCCCTACAGTGATAAATCTGCATTCATGCAATATTCAGTGGTTCAGGAAACTGCTTTGAACAGATACTTGAAAACTCGTCAAATACCGGAACATTACACCTTTTACAGCGAATGTTTAAAATTATTACGATATTTTAATAATCTTTCATTAAATAATTGTTTTTTAATCTGCCGAATTTATTATTGTAAATTTATAAAATATATATTACATACCTTTCCACATTTTTTATGAGTAATAATTTGAGAGAGAAACAACTAGCTTAACTAGTTCGCTATTTCCTACAAAAATAGCTATTTTTACCTGCACGTGAAAACTCTGTATTCCAGTATTCCAATTCAAGAGCAATGTTTAAAAATTTAATGAAAAAAAATGTTGTGCAAGAAACTACATATACATATGTGGTTTTTCTTGCCCCCCCCACCCAAAAAAAAAAAAAACTTAAAAGAAGTTTTGAATATCACTTTTAAATAATAACTACAGCTGTCTTTTTTTGACTTGTGTTTCTTTTTTTTTTGTGTGGAATAGCCCTAATAGTATGTATAAAATCTTTAAGATTTTAAATGCCAAAATATATTTTAATGGAACAGTAATCTTCCTTTATATTTTAATGAAAATCATGCCTCATTACAACTTAATGAACTATGAACAAATTTGATCTTGAATCGAAACAATACTTAACACGCTGAACCTCTTCTAAAAATGTTTCAATTTTCCTCTAAGTCTAAAATCTCCCAGGCTCCACGAAGTACAATTCCGTTTTCTCTTTTTTTATTTGAATTCACTCCTCTCACCTCTTCGTTTTAATGCATTACATTTTTCGGGGGGGGGGGGGGAGGTATTAATCGAAGTCCTTCGGTGGCAAAAGCATAGAGCGTGGGATAAATTGTACCAAAATATTCAGTTCTGGACCACTGTAAACCAGCATAAAATTGCCAAACACTTTGAAGAATTTGTTTTAAATCGATATTTAAAAGCCATAATAAAGCAGAGAAACTACTTTTAGCAGTTCGAACCAGTTCGATGAATATAAAAAAGTAGATTCGAATCACAAGAGGAAATAAATTAAAAAAAAAATCAATATTTGATTTTGTGAAAAAAAGGTCTGCTATTTAAAATGGCATGTATATTTGAAAAAGTATTTTTACTCTGCACAAAATCATTTGAGCTTTAGCCCTAGAGCAAAAGAAATATTAAACAATTCTTTACTACTTCAAATTAGAACTTGCTCAAACCTACCCTTTGAGTATATTTATTTCAATCACTTCCTTAAAGCCAAAATAAAATCTAGAAAATACTTTCAGTTGCTGTAACCAATTCTATAAAGAGATAAAGATGTGTTTTTCCTAAAAATAAGGCGTACAGCATTAAAAAAAAATCGGTGTAAAATTATTTCAGAGCTCTAAGTGAAAAATATTGTACACCATAAGGTATCAATGCAAGAACAAATTTTATCTTGAACCAAAACGATATTTTTCACACACAATCTCTTCCACAAAAATATTTTTAATCTCCCACTGAATCTGAAAGTTTATATAGAGTCTATCTCATCAGACGGAAGAGGAAGTGAGTCTAAATTTTAATAGACTACATCGATTGAGTACGCTTTCGCTCTTTCTCTGACCCCCCCCCCCCAAAAAAAAAAGTGTAAAAATAATTTCAAATCCTTAAGCGTATAAAGAGTGAAAAATATCTTAAACCATAAGTTACCAATGTAAAAACTGATCATGAATCAGGACGATATTTTGTACTCAGAATCTTTTCTATAAAGATATTTTTAATCTTCCACTAATTGAGCCTATCTTTAAAAAGGGAAGGAAACGTGAGTCTAAATTTTCCCAGACTGAGTAAAATTTCACTCTCTCTTTCTCTGCCCCCACCCCCAAACAAAAATAAACATGTAAAAAAATTTCAAATCTTTAAGAGCATAAAGTGTGAAAAAATACTTACACTATAAGTTACCAATGTAGGAACAAACTTGATCTTGAATCGGAACGATCTCTTCTATAAAAATATTTTTAATCTCCCACTTAATCTGAAAGTTTATCTAGAGTCTATCTCATCAGAGAGAAGGAGAAATGAGTTTAAATTTTCCCAGACTACATTGATTGAGTACAATTTTGCTCTCTCTCTGCCCCCCCCCCTCCAAAAAAAAACATGCAAAATAATTTCAAATCTTTAAGAGTATAAAGAGTGAAAAATATCTTACATCATAAGTTACCAATGTAAGAGCAAATTTGATCTTGAATCGGAACGATCCTCTTCTATAAAAATATTTTTAATCTCCCACTTAATCTGAAAGTTTATCTAGAGTCTATCTCATCATAGGGAAGGGAGAAGTGAGTCTAAATTTTCCCAGACTACATTGATTGAGTACAATTTCGCTCTCTCTCTGCCCCCCCCCCTCCAAAAAAAAACATGCAAAATAATTTCAAACCTTTAAGAGTATAAAGAGTGAAAAATATCTTACACCATAAGTTACCAATGTAAGAACAAATTTGATCTTGAATCGGAACGATCCTCTTCTATAAAAATATTTTTAATCTCTCACTTAATCTGAAAGTTTATCTAGAGTCTATCTCATCAGAGGGAAGGGAGAAGTGAGTCTAAATTTTCCCAGACTACATTGATTGAGTACAATTTCGCTCTCTCTCTCTCTGCCCCCCACCCCCTTTGGAAAATTTCGCCCCGCTCCACCCCTGGGGCGCTGCGCGTTTCTTCACCGCTATTTAAGCGGGGGTCGTCTGCAGCGGCTGTTGCATCCAGTTCTGGCGGCAACCGGCAGACGACCGATTCCACCTGGCTCGCTCCAGCTCCTCACAACGCTTCCCCTGTCATCTGACTGTCATTTGTCATTGCTCGATTCAAGTGGCGGTTGGGAGAGACTCAAAGAATTGTTTCGTTGCTTCAAATGGTGTGTGTTGTTATCTTTCGCATCATTTTTTTTATTTATTTATCCACGTAGGATCGATTCGAGCAACTGAAAGTAGTTTTTTCTATTTTATTATGGCTTTCAGAAAACGATAAAAATAAATTTGCTTAAAGGGTAGGATTGTGCTGTTTTGCATTGTTCGAAAGTACTGCTGAACTATTTGAAATTTTGTTACGGATCATCTCACGCTTTATTTTTGCTGCCACTAAAATTCATCTATCGGTAAGTTTTTTTTTCTCTCCTTAGTGTCAGCTTTTTAAGACTAAATAGTTGAAAGAGCACATTTTTGAATGGCTTTAGGAGAAAAGTTTATTTTATTATTCTAGTTAGTTAATTATGTTCCTTAAAAATTTGTTTTATGCTTTAAATTAGCTTATTATGTTCCGTAAAATATGTGAAATGTCATTTTAAGTTTTATGAAAAAAAGTGGTGAAATTTTAAAAAGTATTTTTATTCGCTGTAAAAATTATTTCTGATTTTTGAGTTTAAAGATATACTGTTTTAAATAAAAACTCAATGTTTTAAGATTTTGGAAACGCAACATTTTTTTTTTTGCAGTCATAAACGTGCCTCTTTTCTTGTATATGTTTTTGAAAGATATATTCTTTTCTTAATCACAAATTAATAAGCAATGCACGAATCAGATTTAATACAATGCATGCACCCATTTTGTACTTAACCATAATTAATAACTAAAAGAATTTAAAGCTACTAAATAATACACAAATGAGCTGGAAAACAGAATACACGTGTTTCGACGTAACAAAGAACGCCTTTTAAAATGCAGGTACTTTGAGCTGTATGGATGGAGAGACATCCGACAAAAGCTTTTGTTGAACGTAATTTCATCCAACAGGTCAAATATTTTGCATTGAAGACGAAGTTCCCTGTAACGTCGAAACACGTGTACGCTGTTTTCCTTCTCATTCGTGCATTATTACGTTGTTTTACATGCTTTTATTTTTCAAGCCGAAAGTATCTATTTATTTCATAATTCATAACTATATAATTAGGATCACCTGAATTCTACTAGTTCACTAATAATAACTAATTTTTGAAGTTCGTGAACAAAATGACGTTAGCGTAGGTGAAATGTGTTCATTTTTCATATTAGTTTTATTAGTATGACTTATTAGGACTTAAATGATTTAGGTTATTGAGGATTAGGGTACTGAGGGTTAGCCAGGCACCACGTGTACGTAGATAAGAACTTTTTAACATCCCAATAAATGTGCTTTTGTTTTGAAATAACATATTTTTACTCGTCCTTCAATTTCAATTATTTTTTCATGTTTTAACAGGATAGGATCGCGGACCCCCTGGTATGAGCTCGCGGAACCACGGGGGGCTGCAAATCACTCTGCCTTAGATAATAGACAGATTTAAGTAATTCAGTCTCAAAAGGAAACGCTTTTCTATTTTCAATATAATGCTCTGCATAAATTAAAAGGCTTAAAAAAACTAGTGCATCTAAAAAAAGAAAGAAAAAGAAATGAAAAACAGCATTTTTAAAGAAAATTGTTATTTTAAAAACCGTATGCGGGAAAAAAATCAACCCATTCGAATGTAGTCTCATATTATTTTTGGGCAACGTTTCGAGACTTCCCTGCTTTATACCAGCTTCCTTTAAAAATCAAGAATTTTTGAGAAATAGATTTTTGAAGTGCTGCAAACTGCTAGCCACGCAGGCTTCCCACAAGTGCAAAAAATATTTTAGCAACCAGTGTCAAAATATACTCAGCGACTTTATTAAGTGTTTCGCCTCCAGCTCAAGCACGAGCCGTCCAAATTGACAGCGCTTCAAATTAGGGCGATTTGCTGTCTCCGGTGTATGTAACGTTGCGTCAAAATAAGATGTTTCGGTATTTGCGTGAAATTCAGCATACATTTCGATTATGTTTGTCGAAATTCTTTTAAAACTATTAGTATAGACACTTGTAAGTTTTCTTGGGATATTACTGAAAATGTATTAAAAAAACGCTGCTGGTTGTTATATAGAAATGTTTCGAATTCTTGTCAAAGCTCTCAAGAAGCATACTGACTTTCAGCGGAAACATGTCCTTTTCTTTTAAAGCTGTGGTACTTGCAGAAATTAGGCACATTAGCTACCTATTATTTTCCAGGAAAGTTTCGAAATTTTTTTATAGTGTAACATAATATTAATTATCTAAATTGGGTTTAAAAAGCGCATTTAATCCATTCAGCAATAAAAGTAGAACGTGAAAAGAGCATTAAAACATTTAAAATGACATAAAAAAAGTAAAAATCGACTTTTCTGATGAAAACTAAAAATATTAAGTAATATTTTAATCATACTCAAACATTCATTCATAACATTAATATTTTTTCTTTTACAATTTAAAGGAAATATGAGAAGCATGATCTCTTTCTAATTTTAAAAACACTATCCATAAATACGTGGTTAAGTTAGTTTTACCGACGATTTATGTTTTCCTTACTATTAAAAGTAGTTTAACAACTGTCATTGAAGCACATTGTTCGCTTTAGTTTAAAATACGAAATCAGAACAGAATTGTTGAAAATTGGACAACACATTTATAAATGCACAGCAAAATGCACGTATATTTCAGAGTTTTCAGAGAGCATTATATTTTGAATAAAATTTATGCACTCGAGTTCTCCACAAACTTTGCAATTTATGATGTTTTTGTACACATTGCGGATGATTTCATTTTTTAAAAAAATATTGTGTAGATTCATGCATACATTTTCAAGAGGAAAAAAAAATCTATAAAAACATTCACTCTTTTTCCCACATCACTTCACTTTTATACTATGCCGAATCTGTTCTTTAGGAAACCGAAATCCGTGTATGATAGTTTGATTGCAATTTTGTCATGCTGCTCCAACAGTTAACTTTATAAATCTTATTTACAAATCTATTCGATTTACAGAGCTTATAAATTGGGCCTTTTTAACAGCTTGATTTTTAACGAAGAAACAATTTTGAAGCAATAGCAATTCTTAAATTCAAGCTTGTTCAATAAGTAGCAACTACATTTGAACTAAATTATTAGACAACATCTTTTAACATAAAGATTTCATCCACTTTTAAATAATAGCTACATTTAGGTATGTTCCCCGTGCACGAGAAAAAAAGCAACTCTTTGCTCTTTTTGTCACATAGCTCCGCTTGTACGCTTCAAAGAACTTGTTCTTTGTGAAACCAAAGCCGAGTGTGATATTTTAATTGCAAATTTGTTTTAACATGTTGCTGAGCATTCAACTGTACAATGATCTTTCATAAAACATAGATTGATCGCAAATTTGTTTTGGCCGGCAGTCAACTAAACAAAGAAACTTCATAAAATATGAATTTTAATCGCAAATTTGTTTTAACATGTTGTTTGGGCCTCAACTCAACAATGATCCTTCGCAAAATATTATACGATGAGCTAGAGCTTGTAAATCGTCTTTTTCCTCGTAACGCGTCTTATGGCGGAGAAACTACTTTTCAGTCAGTCATACATACTTCGACTCTGCACTGTAAAATATGAATGTTGTTTTTACAGTATAATACAGCTAATTTTACAGTAATAAATTGCAAAAAATTCTAATTTTACAGTAACAAACTAAAATTTCTACTTTTACAGTACTAAACTGCGACATTGCTAATTTAACAGTTTACCATGCGTTTTACAGTTTTAAAGTGGAACCTCAGCTGCTAATATTTCAGTGCTGTGTTTACAGTATAATACAGCTAAATTTTACGGCAATAAACTGAAACTTCTAACTTTACAGTAAGAAACTGCGAAATTGCTAGTTTTACTATTATTACTGTGCGTTTTATTGTTTAAAATTGGAACTTCGGCTGCCAGTATTATACTTTAAAAACAACTGTTTATTGTTTGCAGTGTGTTTAATAAGAATTCTATATTACAAAATTAAAACTAAACTGTTGAAATCAAATTTCAACGTTTAACATCAGAACTAATATGTCTTTTTTCAGAATCCTCACTTTTTGTACCTCGAGTATGATTTCGATAGGATTCAAAAATTAAGTTTGTCACCAGTATAAATGATCTATATCATTTATGATATATAAATATGTACTAGTAAAATTTTTAAGATTTATTAAAAACGAAATGTGTCCAAACAAAATAATGGTGTTGGCCAAACATGTTTTTCAAAGATTAGTTAATGATTCAGAGCAAGAATTTTATCAAGGGAATATATCAATAATCAAATATTGCAATATATCTTCGTGTTTTGCCGACACTCTCGAAAAGATAAATCCAAAAATTAGCAAATAAAATTTAAAAGACTAACTATCTTGTAAAAAATATCCTTAATAAGAAAATTAAAATTCATAGTATTATAAATTAGAAATAATAACTAATTTATTTTTTTGAGATGGAAGGAAATTCAAGACAATTTTTGAGGGATTGGCGCAGTTCAAAAGCAATACTTGTCGTAAAATATTTATTTTACGAGTAGAAACTTTACCTGTGTATCGAACATAGCTTTTTGACTATATTTACATACATAATAATTCAATTTGAAAACATTTAAGGATGTGGACTCGCGTGCAGCATATAGCGTACGAAAGAGTAATGTACGGGGGGGGGTATCCTTTTTTATGTAGACTCATTTTTTGCACTAAGTGCAGAAAACGTAATCGCAAAATTACTTAATATAGTGAGTAAAATGAATAAAACGCTTTTGTTTTTCGACGCATTTTTATTATTTTTTTTCAAACGTTTGATTTTCGTCTGGATCCAATAAAAACTGTGTGATAGGAAAACCAACCCAACCGTAAAAAAATATTCAAAACTGTCAAATTTAATGTTCGGGTAAAAAAAAAAAAAAAAAAGGTGACATGCAGTCAAATGAGGGAGAAAACTTATCAAAAAACGACATGTGATTTATTATTTTAAATTATTGTTTGAGTTGCACTTATTAAAAGAAAATAACGCAAACAATTATTCAGAATAAATACCTCTTACTTAATTTCAACGCATCGAAGTGTAATAACACCAGTACCGTTAATAGAGATGTAAAAATTAATGAAATACTGAGAATAAGTAGAAATGTGAAGAAAAACATTTGTTCCAAATGTAAAAGTAATAAAGTTAGCCTCATTAGGGAGTTATTCGTAATGGAAATTGTATACACATGTTTCGGTGTTACAATAAACCTGTATTTGATAATAAAGGATGCTGATCCGTGCTCATAGTCGTTCCGTAACTCACTCGCCAGCACTGGAGAAGTTAGTTTTGAGTAATAGACTTAAAGTGAATTCCAAAATAATGGTATAAATTTTTTATTGTTCAATTCTACGATGTAATATCAAAGCTGTCAGTGTAAGTGTAATGAAACCGGCCTTATTAAGTATAAATTCGTTAAGAAAATTGCATACATGTGTAACGAAGTTACAAGAAACTTATTTTTGTTAGTGAAGTAATGGGAGCTGCTTGAGAAAACTGTTCCACATTTCCGTTTCTAACACTCAAGAAATTGCGCAGTCCATAACAAGTGCAGTTTTCATTGAAAATTTCTATCTTGTAACATTGGCGTTTTTAATGTGTACATACAGAAAGCATTTAGTTAAACGGCAGTAAAATTTCAGTGATTAGTTCCAGTTTAAGAAATGCTTAAACCACGAACGATTTCATGTGCTTTGCTTTTCTTACATTAAAAC
Organism: Uloborus plumipes; assembly: GCA_038373865.1. Lineage (NCBI taxonomy): Eukaryota > Metazoa > Arthropoda > Arachnida > Araneae > Uloboridae > Uloborus > Uloborus plumipes. Next base: position 21,477 of record JAXGGA010014395.1, read on the forward strand.
GTCTTAATTATACTAAATACCAATTTCATTTCATTCCAAAAATAGGTGATGTCTTATCAAAATTGTAAAATGAAATTGCGTAATAAACTAAATCTTTCCCATTTTTATTCGATCAAAAAAAAAAAAAAAAAAAAAACGTTTTAGCATCCAGGAGCATCAAAGATGACTGAAATAAGCAATTACCGACATAAAAAAGCCCCATTTTGAAATGAAATGGTGTCACATTATACAGCAGTGCTTTTGCAGGAGTTAATATTATTCGAGTCAAAACTAACGTTCAAGGGTCTATTAGTTCACCTGCAATTTCTCCTACGTAAAAGCAAATTTGATGCATCGCTGACATTATCTGAAAGTAACGCTGCGATGAATGTTGACAACCGCAACTTGAAATTAGATCCAGAAAAGATATTATCGACTTTCTGATGCAAATTTCCTCCCGCCAGGCTCGGAATCCTAGAAAATGTTGCCAGTTCCCCCATTATATTTTCCCAAGCGATTCATTAGTGATATGAGCTGGGGCAGGAACGGAACCAACTCAGCTTCCCGACTGAATTACGTCATTCACTGCGAAAAATTAATTATTCCAACTAGGACGAACGTAAAGTTTAATTTAGTACGGGAAGGGGGATCAAAAAGTAAAGATTATTTAAGAGGGCAGACTGCCTTTAGTTTAAAACATGGAGCAGTTGAAACTTATAAAAGTATTTTGGTACACTATACTAAAATCTAACATCTATCTGTTGGACTACTTAAGGCATGAATTAGTACTTTGTCCTTAGCTAAAGTGAATATTATAAATATCACCACACTGTAATAAATAAATGTCGTTTTCACAGTATAATACAGCTAATTTTACAACATATTTACAGTAATAAACTGTGAAAATACTAATTTTACAGTAGTAGACTGTAAAATTGCTAGTTTCAGTTCATAACTATGCATTTTACAGTTCTAAACAGGAACCTCTGCTGCCAGTATTATACTGTTATTTTTGCAGTATAATACAGCTAATTTTGTAATAATATTGCTAATATTGCAGTAATAAACTGTAAAATTGCTATTTTTGCAGTGATAAACTCTAAAATAGCTAGTGTTAGTTTTTTACTGTGTTTTTATAGTTTTAAACTGGAAATTCTGCTGCAAGTATTATACTGTAAAAACAACAGCTTATTTTTGGCAGTGCATTACCCATAACATAAAAAGTCACCCGTAAGGGATTGAATAAGAAGGTACTTTGATGTAACAAACTGTTCCTAATGTTTACCGATTTCCATTATATAATTCATTTCTTCATTTTCCCATTGTGCCACCATGTCCTGCATTTTGGCGCAAGCACACACACACATGGTAACGCACAGACACCTACACACCTGTTGCTATTTGTTATAGCAAAAAAAAACATAACTTGAATTTGAGATGTCAAAATTCAAATTATTGATTTTTATTAATATTGTTTTTTTAATTACTTTTTTTTTCTTTTAAACTATGATGCAGTTTAGAAAAATAGAAACACGTTGCATGGGATAACTCCAGCGTGCTCATCACACACACACATGGTAACGCACAGACACCTACACACCTGTTGCTGTTTTTTACTCCAAAAAAAACATAACTTGAGTTTGAGATGTCAAAATTCAAGTTATTGATTTTTATTAATATTGTTTTTTTAAATTACTTTTTTTCTTTTAAACTATGATGCAGTTTAGAAAAATAGAAACACGTTGCATGGAATAACTCCAGCGTGCTCATCACACACACACATGGTAACGCACAGACACCTACACACCTGTTGCTGTTTTTTACTCCAAAAAAACATAACTTGAGTTTGAGATGTCAAAATTCAAGTTATTGATTTTTATTAATATTGTTTTTTTAAATTACTTTTTTTCTTTTAAACTATGATGCAGTTTAGAAAAATAGAAACACGTTGCATGGGATAACTCCAGCGTGCTCATCACACACACACATGGTAACGCACAGACACCTACACACCTGTTGCTGTTTTTTACTCCAAAAAAACATAACTTGAGTTTGAGATGTCAAAATTCAAGTTATTGATTTTTATTAATATTGTTTTTTTAAATTACTTTTTTTCTTTTAAACTATGATGCAGTTTAGAAAAATAGAAACACGTTGCATGGGATAACTCCAGCGTGCTCATCACACACACACATGGTAACGCACAGACACCTACACACCTGTTGCTGTTTTTTACTCCAAAAAAACATAACTTGAGTTTGAGATGTCAAAATTCAAGTTATTGATTTTTATTAATATTGTTTTTTTAAATTACTTTTTTTCTTTTAAACTATGATGCAGTTTAGAAAAATAGAAACACGTTGCATGGAATAACTCCAGCGTGCTCATCACACACACACATGGTAACGCACAGACACCTACACACCTGTTGCTGTTTTTTACTCCAAAAAAACATAACTTGAGTTTGAGATGTCAAAATTCAAGTTATTGATTTTTATTAATATTGTTTTTTTAAATTACTTTTTTTCTTTTAAACTATGATGCAGTTTAGAAAAATAGAAACACGTTGCATGGGATAACTCCAGCGTGCTCATCACACACACACATGGTAACGCACAGACACCTACACACCTGTTGCTGTTTTTTACTCCAAAAAAACATAACTTGAGTTTGAGATGTCAAAATTCAAGTTATTGATTTTTATTAATATTGTTTTTTTAATTACTTTTTTTTCTTTTAAACTAAGATGCAGTTTAGAAAAATAGAAACACGTTGCGTTGGATAACTCCAGCGTGCTCATTGTTCTTGATAAATATGAGTAGCGTTAAGTGAGACAAATGCAGAATAATATAAAACAGGGAATTACACAGAAAGCGTCTGGAATTAAAAATTATTTACACTTAACAATCTTAGTTGCGACAAAATTTCACTGCCGTTGCTATTGTTCTGAATCACCATTAATCTAAAATGCTGTCTCTAAGTATACACCGGTTTAAAATAAGCGGCAAGAATTTATGTTTAAATAATTCTTGAGTGAATATTGTCCCTGATAAAACCTGGGGAAAATTAAGTAACGCAAGTGTAGACAAACGTACGAGGGTGAAAGAAATTAGGAGGGAAAAAATGGAGCTAAAATTGATTTACACTCACAATCTAAATTATAACTTAAGAATGTGAAAGAAAGGTGCAGAATTTATCTTTTTACGTACTGTTTCTCCCTCTTTCTAATTTGTAGTAATTCTTCTGGCACATTCTTATCATATGTTTTGTTCGGTTTTGTTACTTGTACAGACTAATTTAATTACATGTTCCTAAGAAAGATGTGTAAAACGCATTTTTTCCATCTTGTTTTTTGCGACGCGTTATTAATAATAACTCGCAAGATTCTTACAGTTTGATTAAGTAACTATGTAATGCACTAATGAAACAGTACATTAACTGCTAATTTGACGCAATATTTCAGTAATTGGAGAAATATGGTTTATTTAAAGTTTCAAAATACAACAAAACGCATAGCATAAAGTGTATTAACCTGCAATTGGTGAGACTTACACCCAAGAAACATTAGATGTCTGCACTCACATTTTTTATAATGTTGACATGTATGGAATTGTATGTACAGTGAACTCTCACTTATACACCGCCTCCTTTATGCGCCTTTTTCACTTATACGACGATTTTGAATGGTCCCGGCATATTCCATAACGAAATAATGATAGCATCATTCGTTTATGCGTCGCTCTAAATATAAATGTTCCACTTAAGCGCCGAATTTTCAATAAAATGTAAAAAAAATAATTTATTTTCTTTAAAAATAAGCATTTTTCTTCACTTTCCTCCTTAATTTTTCGCCATTATTGCTCCCGGAAGGCATTTTTTTCCGCCTGAACTAGAGTTCGGAGAGGGACAATTATCTATTATGGATCGCTTTAAAGGGAACAGTTTGTAATTAGGTATGCTACAATTTTTGTTTTCTCTTTATCATTGTAGTTACGTTACACTAATTGCCAGACCGTAGTAATATGTCCCTTGTATATAGAAACATTCTTATTCATTCTCTCATTAGTACCTATGTAGCGTTTTAGTTCTTTAAATAGGCTTGTTTAATTATACGTCTCTCTCACTTATACATATTTTTCTGTTGGTTTCTTGGGCCAGCGCATAAGTGAGAGTTCACTGTATATGTATGTTACTTAAAAAGGTTTTAGTTAGAAATTATATAAATGAATTAAGAAATGATCATTGGAAACTTTTCTACTTTGATTTGCTAAATACTGTGGAGTGAACAAGTAGTTTAATGCTTAAGTTACATTTTACGCGTCGTACCATTTACGCTACATTCACCTCTCCAGTTAATGGGTCAATTAATGTACTTATTCAGTTGTGAAAAATTCCTTTTCGGCAAGATTATAAATAATTTTAATATTACAGTAACAGTTGGTCCGTCAATTTGATATAAAATCCACAATTTCAAGCAAATTAATTCATGAAAAGACAATTTTACATGCAAGTAAAAATAAAAGCAGCAGATCACAGACATTGAGGGAAGCTAAATAAAAACTATTGATTTTTTTTGAATGAGAACATATCAAATTTTATTTTAATCATAATGAGTTTTAGTAAAAAAAAAAAGTTACAAAACAAAAAAGGGTGTTTTGGAAAGTATTGCTAACCTAAAAGCAAGAAGAATAGAAAATTGAATAAGGTTCAGGTCTGAAAAACTCCTTAAAATTTCAAGTTGTTTAAATTAAAAAAGATTTCACTGAATTTTCAAAATTGATCTCTGTTGCTAATAAATTTTGTATAGTATCAACTTTTCCCGTAAATTTCTGGTTTCAAGAGGGAAATGAATGATGTTTAAGTTTTGCTTAACAAGTTGTTTTACTTTTTATTTTCTAAGATACATCTACGAGTTTTGCGATAAAAGTTTTCTGTTCCATGTTCATCCATGTCTAGCTGCTCCAAAGCAATTGTTCTGTCAAAAATCGTTTTCCTCTCCTGCATAGTTTTATTCTCTTTCCTTACCTTACACTGTAAAAATAAATATCGTTTTACAGCATAATACAGCTAACTACTGTGCAAAAAATAAATATTGTTTTTACAGCATAATACAGCTTATTTTGTGGTAATAAACTGCAAAATTGCTAATTTTACAGTTTATTGCTCTAAAATTAGCATTTCTAGTTATCTGCTTTCAGTACTTATACTATAAAAACGACATTTTATTTCCTGCAGAGTGTAAATAATGCCTATAAAGCTTTCATTATTATTTTGACCAGAATTCTTTCAATAAGTGTGTACAGTCATAGAAAAAAAAAACGAAACACTCGCTCGTATTCGAAGACTATTAACACTAGAGACACGTGTAATATGTTATTTTTTCAGGAATAATGTGTTCTATAAATTTCTATTGGTAAATTGTTGTTAAGGGGTCGTCTTCATATAAAAATCGGCATCAACTTTAAATTTTCTATGAAAACCCCCCTTTTTTATCGCATATTTGGTATCAGCAACATCATTTAACTTTGTATACCAAATCGTTTTAAATTTGCTCCAGCCGTTGCTTCACAATTGAACTGAGAAAAAACCGTCCCGTAATGTTAAAAATATTTTTTATACTTGGGCATATAATACCTAAACCACGATAGGTACGGCAAAGTTTGTTGTTTTATATTAAAGTATGAACCAACCCAACAATAAAAACGTCATTGACTTCCTCTCAGATAAAATTTTGAATTTTTTATGAACTATGAAATTAATATTTGAAAAAATGATGATCTGGAAACATATAATATTTTGATGGAGAAACAATCTAGAAGGGGTTTCAAAGGAGAATCCAAAATGGGAGCTCAAAATATCCAGTAGTTTTTGAGATATGCTAAAAGAACCATTTTTAGGGACCATATACAACTGTGCAAACTGAAACAATAGCAGGGAATTTCCATGCAAAGAAAGAGGAATATGCTTATCCACCAGTTGCAGAACATGCTCAGCGTTTTTATATAGTATTTAGTTTTCAACACTTATAATATGTTGAAAGCAAAACGCTAATAAAACTGCTGAGTATATTTTAAAACTGGTAGACAATCATATTTTTTGTCCATTAGTCAGAAGTCTGCATTCATGCAACATGTAGCAATTCAGAAAACTTTTTACGTGAACACTTGATTTTCATGGAAAACTGTGGTGTCTCGGAAGGTTATTTGGAATAATTTGTGAAGATTAGACGTTTTTTTAAATTCTGAGCCACGGTTTTAACATTTTTGCTAATCCTAATACAGTAGTTTATATAAATACAAGAGGTTACTTTTAAGTTGTAACCTCTCTCCAAAAGGTGTGTGCTGCAACGGTTAGTGCGTAGCTGAAAATATGCATCCATCTTTGTTTAATCAAAAAGATAGAATGTTGCGTTTTCCCCTTGAACTCTACATAGTAGGGTTTTCCCTTCCAAATTTCAAAAAATATTATAACTTTAACAAAACCCGAGAATTTTTAATTAATTACGAAAAGCAAACGTATTATTGCGAGTAGCTTTAGGTAATTTAATCGAAAAAATATGATTTGTCTACTCTTTGTAAATTTCAACCTTGAAAGTAGCCTTTTAAATGCGGTGGTGGTCCCTAAATCTTTGGTCCGTCATAACTTTTATTCTACTGGTCCTAAAGTGATGCCGCTTGGTACCCAGCGTACTTTTGGCCCTCCGCACCTGATTATGAAACCAAATGTAGGGGTTCCCTTTTGAAAATTCAGACTTTGAGTTCATTTCACTTTGTATATAGCCCCTTATCAAAATTTTACTCACATAGTTTTAAAGAAGACTTTAATCCATGTCAGAAGACACCTTTCTTTTGTTCTTGGCAAGTATAGCAGCCGAATAATTCAGAGTGTTTCGTTTTTTTTGTCTATGACTGTACCAAAATTTTAATACATTTTTAAATCTTTACCCCTTTCCCTCTCGCTTCCGCCAAAATCACAAATTGAGCTTTCGTTTTTTATTTATCGTACCCGTACTCTTTCCAAGCTAGAGCGTACACAGTTCAAGCCAAAACGAATTTCAAAAATCAAAAATGATTGCTTATATATTACAACCATTTGATGTATAAATTTTTCCTGAATAAAAAAGTACGATTTTTATAGCCGGTTACTTACCAAAAGAAAAATTGCTAAGGAATTATTTTTTTCTGGAGGGAGTGGACTATCGATTTCAGAACATAAATAATAAGAAGATCACCATATTTTAATTATATATATGCTTTATAAAATACAATGAATAAAAATATTTTAAACATTATGGTGAAACAGAGAAACTCTTGTTTGTTATCAATCCTTGTTTGTTATTAAACGAATATTGTTTTTACAGTATAATACAGCTAATTTATAGTAATAAACAGTAAAAATTGCTAATTTTACAGTAATAAACTATAAAGTTTCTACTTTTACAGTATTAAACTATACAATTGCTAATCTCACAGTAATAAACTGCAAAATTAATAATTTTACAGTTTATTACCGTGGATTTTATAGTTTTTAACTGGAACCTCTGCCGTCAGTATTATACTGTTGTTTTTATAGTATAACACAGCTAATTTTTACGGCAATAAATTGTAAAATTTCTAATTTTACCGTACGAAACTCTAGTTTTACAGTTTATTACTGTGAAATTCAACGGTTTAAAATTGTAACCTCGGTTCCAGTATTATACGGTAAAAACAACAGTTCAGTTTTTGCAGTGTAACTTGCACACATACACACATCTCTCTCTATAGATATGCATATATATACATATATTTGTGTGTATGTGTGTGTATGTGTGTGTGTGTGTATGTGTGTGTGTGTGTGTGTGTATGTGTGTATGCGTGTGTGTATGTGTGTGTGCGTGTGTGTGTTTAGGCTTGACTGAACGAAAAGGTTTCTTGTTAGACGACGTGATGTTCTGGTAAAGGGGCTATTAGCAAATGTAAAGGCAACGCGTATCATTCAAATTGAACGCGTTTCTCTGGGGCATCATGCTATTAAAATTTCTTTACTTGCTGTAGCTGATGAAAAATATATGAAATAAAAATTTGGTGATCTTAAAACTGTCGTACGTGAAAGAATGAACTGATGCATCCGAAAGGATTAATGTTGGAAGAAAAACTTCAGGTTCTACCCCAAACCGGAAGAGATTATTCCGTACTTATTCCGTGAAAAGAGTTAATCCCGTTCTATCTGAGGGATTACTCCGACAACATTCGATTATAATGCTTCGGAGAAGCAACATGAATGAAGTTCTCTCATGGAAAATCTAGAGAGATGCTTGAAAGTTTGAAGGAACGTGATTTTGTATGGAATAGTGAATGTTCCATTTTCTTCACCGCATTTTGCGCAGCAATGTGTGCGCTAAGGAGTAATTTGTTAAATAATTTCTTCTATATTCGGGAAATTGGGTGTCAAAGGTTACAAAGAAATGTGTACGTTATTAATGTACAGTTTCTATGTCCTATATAAAATAAGAGAAATTTAATTTATGTAACGCTATTGCTCCCCCCCCCCCCGAAAACTATTTAGTCATATAATTTTGTTTAACCCTTAGCTTCCCACTGTTTCATTTCTGCAACATGTCATTTATTTTAATTTAAAAGACTCATTTTTTTTAATTACCAACAAATCACTAATCTGAGAAAAAAGAGATTACTGCAAACGTAATATATGTTAATTTCGTCACTATTTGACATCACATTTTCCCCAGAAATTATAGCAATTATAAAAATCTCTGATGCCTTAAGAACTGCGTTTTTACTGTAAAAAGAATACATTATACTTTGTACTTTCTCTTGCTTATTAACGAAATAAATTACAAGTAAGAAATTTAAACATTTTACGTTCATTTAAAAGTAATATTTACTTTCTACTAGAAAACGTTAAAAAGTTTGAAAGAGATTTGATTTTTTTTATACGTTGCAACAAACAAAAAATGACTGAAATTCAATTTAAAACAGCTTTTTTTAAATATTCTTCTTTTAAAACTAGCTGATATAATCTTTCATAGAAATTTTTTTAAAGGCTGAGGCAGTTGAAGGTTAATCAGTTATATTTGGGAAAAACAATGACATAATTGCAAACTGTTAAATTTATTTTAAAAACAAAATAAATTTTAACAATGTGATCGAAAATTTGTACGTTATTGGCATAATATTGTGTGTCGATAACAACTTTGATAATGAATAGAAGCTATTCGATACAAGAGGGTTGAGAACCTAATTTCTGAATGTGTTCGGATAGGTGTTTTAGTTAATTATTGTGCTGAAAGAAAAAGGAATAAGGATGCATAAATTATATTGATTTCAACTGTAAAATCACTAATTTTGCAGTGTAATGCTGTGCATTTTACAGTTTTAAACTAAAACCTCAGCTACTAGCTGTTTTTATAATACAATACAGCTAATTTTATGGTAATAAATTGCAAACTGCTAATTTTACATTTTATCACTGTGTTTTACAGTTTTAAATAGGATCCTTTGTTTCCAGTATTATGCTGTAAAAACAACATTTTATTTTTGGCAGTGTATATTTTGAAGAGATTACCAACTTTTTTAAAAATGTCTGTTAAAGTATTATATCATTGATGATGCTTTCGTACTGTACAGAGAAATACATGTGATTGACATTGTATTTTTATAAAAACGTATCAGTCTTCTTTGTTTCTGATTCCCCCCCCCCTCCTACTCTCTTTCTGTATTTTCACTTTTAGTACATTTCATGATTACTTCTTCAAGTTTTCCCATATACATCTCCTTTATTCTGCAGTACTAAGTAAAATTGTCTCGTTCTGTAGTTACTGAAAACGCCTTGTCTCATTTTGAATTTGCCTCACATAAATATATATCCTGAAAAACACATGCAGTAATAAATATGAAAAAATGAATGCGAAAAAGCAGCATGGAGTAAGGATGGAGAAAGCCATAAATGGGAAATAAAAAAGATAATGAACAGCAACTGTCGTAAATGAAAGTCATAATCGCTTGGGAGAAGGAAGATCTCTAAATTCACTAGAGTATTCATGATTGGACTTAATGTCTAAAAACCAGACGTGGTAATTCATGGGGGAGAATATTGCTGAATTTCGGAAATATAATTTCAGTAACAACAAACCTGAATTTTGGAAAAAAAATCGTTAAAAAAATTAGGTTGAAACATTAATACAGTTGAACTTCAGCAACTCGACACGTGGATAACTCGACTACATCGGTAAGTTGACACTTATGTTTCCAAAAGTTGTCCCAATGTTAATTCCAGTGGGTAAAAACCTTTTTAACTTGACACACATTTAGAGGAACGTCAATAAGTCGACATCCACTAGCTGTTTTAGTCCATTTTTTGCAACCAATATTTTTTTCATATTGAACATTTCTGAGAATTTTATGGCATCTGTGTGCATCAAGTCTGAGCAGGGCATTTCTCTTTAATTGACCTGATTGACATGGAACTCTAACCATTTTTTAAATATTATGGATTCATTCCGAATGAGGTATTCAAAACTGTTTGGATTACTTTTTATGTAGTTGAAAAATAGTTTTTTTTTTTTTTTTTTTTTTTTTTTTTAAGAAACAAAGAGAAAAAAGAAAGGAAAAATCAATTACCGGGAATTAATATGAATAACGTGAAGGGAGTAAGTAAATAAAGGATGCAGAAAACACTTTAAGAGTTGAAATAATGGTACCTCGGTAAGTTAACGGCCGGTTAGCTCGACTATTTTCCTGGTTCCTTCCTTGCTCTGTCGAGTTATTAATGTTACACTGTATTTCATTTTTTATAATATAATAGCACAAAAAT
>JAXGGA010014396.1:0-32263 GCA_038373865.1 Uloborus plumipes
AAAAACGTTTTTAGTGATTATCCGACTAATTATTAATGGAGAAAATTTCGTGAAGACTTGCCTTGATGAAATATCTCTTGCGAATAAGGTACATAAATTTTAAATGAAGAAATTAAATCATTTACAATCCCCTTAACCATATTTATTGGGTGTCGTTTAACATCTCGTGTAATTGAAAAAATAAAAAAAAAGTTTAGCTGTTAGAGTGGAGAATACTTAGTACTGCCTTAAAATATGAATTTTTTAACTCTCTCAATTTTCAGTTACATCAAACATTCATGGAGTTAAAAGAATGCAAGCCAAGCAGAGGAACAAATTATATATTTATGGGCCCCAAAGTTACTCACAGATAACACTAATTAATTATCGGAATAGGAAACGAAATGAAATATTTATATCTATTAAATTCACACGCTTAAAAGTAACATTACATTCAGCGGACTTGCAGAAATCGACAGCTACAATTTCCAAAATTTTATAACCTTGTTAAAAGCTTTACTGATATATAACAGCTTCTCCCTTTGCAAAATAATATATTTTACAATTGATTCAATTATATTTTACAATAGTTTAGCTCCAATAACAAATAAAAAGTATAACGTATACATAAAAAGATTTAATGCACATTAAAGTTGCCTATAAATTCAACAGTTTTAATAACCTAAAAAAGTTTACTTTGAAATACAAAAAAAAAAAAAAAAAACAAAAACCTTTGAAGTTATCCTAAAAATTATTACCTGTTAATCATTTTTAGAAATCACATTTCTACAGAAAACATAACAGCAGCACAATTTGATTTATAAGCTAATAAATAGCACGTTAAAAAATATTTTAAAAGGTGCCTTTAATATTTTTAATAATGCCTTATTTAAATTATATAATTAAAATAAGGCATTAAAAAAACAAAAATTACCAGCGAACAATTTTTTGACATGTGGGCAGGAATTTTTCATGCTCCATTGCTATTGCTTTCTGTTATAAAAATGCTTTTACCATTTTCCACCACGAAATTATTTAGGTAAATCTTTGTCTTTTATTTTTATGAAGAGCTGGGCGAATTCATATAGGGTGTATCTCAGAATAGCATTGCCTTTGTTTTGGCGGCGAAAGGAGATCTATCGACAAGTCGATTCGACCAATGATAGCGCGCATTTTTTCGCATGTCCAAAATCGAGTACGGTATGCTTAAATGCGGACGGGCTCAACTTCAGGTTGGCTTCCTTACGCTTTTGCAGCACCTTCCTAAGATTAGCCAAATGTTCCTCGAAACTGCGTCCTATGATGATGATGTCGTCCAAGTAGACAAGACAGGATTCATAAGAGAGTCCTCGTAATACTGATTCCATAAGACGCTCGAACGTGGCTGGTGCATTGCAGCGGCCGAAGGGCATCACTTTAAACTGCCACAAGCCTTGTCCGGTGGTAAACGCCGTCTTCTCTCGGTCGTCGGGGTGTATCTCCACCTGCCAGTAGCCGCTCTTTAAATCCAGGGTCGAAAACCACTTGTGTCCAGAAAGGGTGTCCAGAGTGTCATCGATCCGTGGAAGAGGGTAACTGTCCTTCTTGGTGATGTCATTCAGTCGTCGGTAATCAACACAAAATCTGGTGGAGCCGTCTTTCTTTCGGACCAAGACGATAGGGGATGCCCAAGGACTGGATGAGGGTTCGATGACGTCATTCTCCTGCATCTCTTTCAAGAGGATCTCAACCTCTTCCTTCTTGGCGAACGGTAGTCGTCTTGGATGCTGCTTGATAGGGGGATGATCTCCAGTGTCGATCCTATGCTGTGTTAAATTCGCGCGACCAACATCCTCGGATGTAGATGAAAACACCTGCTTGAAGTTGTCCACCAATTTTTCCGCAGCGTATCTTTGATCCTTCGATAATGATGCACTCCCAATTAATTTCGAAATTAAGGACTCGGAAGACACAGTCTCGGAGGAATCAATTCTTCTTATGATGCAGTTTACGGGAGTACAAGTTGCCAACACTTCTCCTTTCTTAATATTCCTCGGTCTTTCACTCACATTGGCGACTCTCACAGGAACTGCATTCCTTGAAAGGTCCACAAGCGTAGATGCCACTAGTACTCCTTTTGGGCTATTACTCTGGTTAGGATATTCAATTAGGCCGAATTTAAAGCTGTTGTTTTCATTGATGGAGCCAGGTATTAGTATTTCTGATCTAGGGAGAATCAATAAATCTGTTTGGGCTATTATTTGATGAGCGGATTTTAAGTTATTTTCAGCATTGAATATTGCTATGTCTTCTCTCATCGAGTGCAGCTCATTATTTTTAAAGTCGATAGAAAAATCAAATTTTCTCAAAAAGTCCAGTCCGAACTGAAGGGATCTTTAATGTCAGCGACGAATGCCGTGTGATGGTAAGTGGCGCTTCCGAACATTATTTCTAAGTTCACTTTTCCTTCAATCTCGATTTTGTCACCTGTCACAGTTTGAAGAGTAACGCAGGGCGGCGTCCATAAGATCTTGAGTCCAAATTGCCGAGCCACATCAGTTCTAATGATGGAAACGTTGGCTCTTGTGTCCACAATCATTTCGCAGAGAAACCCATTCACATATGCGTAAATGAAGAGTCCATTGCAGCCGCCACTTCTTGAGGAAATCTGGAAAATTTTGGGATGGGGCTCATTCCAATTTGGCGACCTCCGCCCCGCGAGATTGCCATAGCTTAGTTTTCCTGAGCTGAAGAGGAAGAGGTACCCTTCCCTCTTGTTTCTTGGCGGGCTTCGCAGTTCCTTCGTACGTGGCCCTCACCGCCACATTTCCAGCACTTCAGTGGTTGTCCACTTTGGTCTTTGCGAGCCTTCTTCAGGGTCCCCGACATCTCTTTGATTTGTCGCTCAATTTCCGAGAGACGAGTTGAGATCGAATCCTGGGCGCTCACATCCACGCCCCTGATTGAATGGCGATCCTTGCGGGATGTTTGCTGTGCAGCCTCGAACTTTATTGCGTAGACCAGACCGGATTTAAGATCTTTGATGTCCGCCATCCGGAGAGCCGTCTAAATTTCTGGACTTCGCACTCCGTCTATGAAGTAGTTTAGGGCCAGGCTATCACGAATATCCGAGGGACAGTTCGAAAAGGCGAGATGGGAAAGCCTCTCAACATCTGCTGCAAAAACTTGCAGAGTCTCTCCAGCCCTCTGGAGTCGGGATTTCAGCTGGAGTTGGCTGAATTCTTTTTGGCATGCTTCGCCAAAGCGAAGCTCCAAGGCCGATGATAAGGCTTCGAAGTCACGGTGCTTATCCTCTGGGAAGGTCTGTAGTATGTCGGCTGCATCCCCTCTCAGCGAGGCTGCAAGATGACAGGCTTTCGTGGAAGAGTCCCAGGAGTTTGCTTCTGCAACGATGAGGAACTGCTTCTTGTAAATATTCCACGAGGTCTTTCCGTCAAATGTGGCCAGTTTAATGGATGGACGAGAAGTCCCAGCTGCAGCTACACAGTCACTCGAGTTGTTGTAGGATGCTGATAACTTTGATTCAAGTTCTTTAATTTTCTTTTCCACGTGATTCTCTACTGTGGTGATTCGATTCTCAACACCGTCTGAGTTGTTGCAGGATGCTGATAACTTTGATTCAAGTTCTTTAATTTTCTTTTCCACGTGGTTTTCTACTGTGGTGATTCGATTCTCAACGCTGTCAACTTTTTCTTCTATAGCCTCCACTTTATTTTCCATATTGGCAAATTTATTTTCCACCAAACTTTTCATCGACGTTAGATCGCACTTAATTTCTTCTTGACTTGAAGTTATGCTCGTGGTTAAATCACTCTTTAATTGTTCTTGATTAGTAGCCAAAGTCGCCATATCATTCTTGATTTCTTCTTGACTTGAAGTTATGCTAGCGGTTAAATCATTTTTTAATTGTTCTTGATTCGCAGTCATGTCACTTTTAACAGCGTTGATCGCATCAAGGAGCTTTTTCAGTTGTTCCTCCATTGCTCGAGTAATCACCATAAAATTCTGAAGTCAAAAAGTCCTCAGGAAGAAAAGTCCAAGTTCACAGAAAGTTCCAAGAAAGTCCTTGAAGATGCCCCACGTTGGGCGCCAAAATTGTAACGAGTCCGTAGCACCTTCAACTTTCTTTAAATGAGCATTCCAATCTTGAGGAAATAACTAGAAATTTATTTACAAGTATGTACACTATTTACAATAAAGCAGGAAACAATTGCTAAACATCCAGCAATTAGGTAGCAAAACAGTACACTGTATTCTCAACAGTAACTCAGCACCACGTATCTAACGTGAACAGTAATTACGAAATTACAAAAGCAAAACAAACATCCGCTCAAGCGAATAAAAACGAGTCACCTGATCAAATCTGAAAACAACTGACTGACTAAAAACTGTTCAAGGCTATTTATACACGGAAAGAAATTACGACAATATTCTAGAAAAATCCGGAGCATTCTGTTCATTCATAACTTTGAACAATCCATTCACAAATTCTAGTGATAAGAAGAAAACCACGCGAAAATGTCTTCACGCTTATTAAAGTTAGGGCAAGTGTAAAAACTACAAAGTGTTTCAGGGCCGGTGTACAGATGATAAAAGTGATATCTTCAGATACTTTTGCAACATGACGTCAGATAAAACCAAAACTAATGAAAATGATGCAAGGCAGGAAAAACAACAACTATTTTACAAGATTTGTAACAATATTTTTATCACGCAACTATTTTTTTTTTTAATTATAAATGATCTATCAATTTTCCGATGAAGACTTGAGTGCTTTTGGCTTAAGATTTTTTTTTTTTTTTTTGTAATATGTTTATTGTTCTTGCACGATATTCATTTTTGTGGGAAAAAAAATCTTTGAGCAACGTTTAATAGAAAAAATTAAATCGAAATACTGCGTTTTTAAAGTTTCACCATATTTCTTGATTTTTTTCCTTTCTCATCACAGTGTCGATGTTCGATGTGCACCCCCCAAAATCAATTCCTGGATACGCCACTGTATATATATATATATAATATATTTTGCGATTTATACAATATGGAACATTCAAATTTAGTGATGAATTAATTGATGTTTTTGTTGGTGTCAGAGACTTAAAATTGAAATAAAAGGAAAAAAAAAACATGCAAGGACCCAATTTTTATTATTTTTAAATGAAACAACAACAATAATAATTTTTTCGAGCAAAAAAGTATGACAAAAAGCTTTTGTTTTGGAATAGTTTCAGAAAATTTCGGAGGGGGGTTGAACCCTTTATAAGTGTCCCCCTTGTATACGGCTATGCTCAAATCCCCCGTTTTTAAATTTCAAACTTTTAAGTTACACCTTGCTCCCGCCTCCTCCCTCATGAGCACCTTACTCGAAAAAAAGTTTGTAAATCAAAACTGAATCCTTGAATCCCCAACGGGGAAACGTTATGGTGCCGTCTATCGGAATGCTAGAGAGGCTTTTTTAAATTCTTTTATATCTTACCTTTTGTACTTTAAAATAATTTTAGTTCTTGAAGCAAAAAGTTTTTATTTCTTAACTACTAAACAAGCCTGGATGCTAAGTTATTGATTTTTTTTTTTGCATTAAAGTGCTTTTGTTTTTGAGTTGAGCTTTACATTGTTTGAATTGAAATGTCTCCGATATTTTTACGGTTACGTTTTTTTTTAATTCTATTTTCACCTAAACGTAATTAAAGGAAAACAAAATGAATAAAATTAATCACAATAGTAGTAATGAAATATTTGAAATGGACTTAATTTCTCGCAAAATATTTCATTTTAAAACTGAAAAAAAAGTGAAAGATGAACTGAGTACATTTTTTTATAATAGGTTTTCATATGAAGAAATGTGTCTGCTCGCTTCCCGTCACATTAAAAAAACTTTTAAGGAAATTATACCACTTAACGAAAATAAAAATCGTTAGATTTTTGAATGAGTCCCCTCCATTACTTTGTTCAATTTTCAATTTGAGCAGTTTTTGCTCAAATTTGAATTGTTAAATGATGAGAGGTTCTGCAGGAAAAACTAAATCCTTAATAAATCTTGGTTTAACAGTCGGATTTACTTAGGACAAATTTTAGCAACTACGTTTGATGTGGAGCATCTGCATGTAAACATTTTAGTTATCAGTATGCTTTAGGCTGTTTTTGAGGTTTCTATATGGATGAAATGCAAACATTTTTTATCTTTACATTGTTGATGCGTTTTTTGCATTGAAAATGATGCAAGAAATATAGCTTTCATCCTACAAGTTGTATGAAATAGTAATGAAAGAATTATAGGCGGCTGGTACACCAAAAAAGTGGGAGCTCAAGAGTAATGCGGGTTCGAGGGAGGGGGGGGGCAAAAGATGCGTGTGAGGGGGGGGGGTAGGAAGCAGCACCTCGAAAGTTTTTCTTTTTTTTTTTAAATTTGGCTAGAAAATTGGATTTTATCATCACCAATTAAATGACCTCTGAAAATGCGAAATATGGCCTCAAAAATCAACCAGGCTGGTTGTTTTTCAATCATACTTATCAAATAACATGATAAAAGTTTGAAATTTTGAATTTTCAGCTTTAATTTTGGTGAAATCAATCAATCCCTTGAGTAAAAAATCTTTTTCATTCGATCACCAGCTTTTAATCGTGAAAATTGAGGGGCAAAGCCCCTTTACTTTTGGAAGTGAAAGAGCAGTCGCCCTTGCCCCCGTTACGAGCCGCCTTATGGAAAGAATAACTATTACTACAGCATTTCTGAACATTTTTGGATCAGCGAACCAGTAAACATTTGTGAAAGTATTTCGCGGACCAGTAGTTTTCTTATAAACAAAAGACGATAGATGGAAGGCTTTAAATAATTGGTTTCACTAGTTGAAGCTTTTTTTAGCCTACTTTCCCATTAAAAATAAAAGAAAGACG
Organism: Uloborus plumipes; assembly: GCA_038373865.1. Taxonomy (NCBI): domain Eukaryota; kingdom Metazoa; phylum Arthropoda; class Arachnida; order Araneae; family Uloboridae; genus Uloborus; species Uloborus plumipes. The sequence goes on from JAXGGA010014396.1 coordinate 6,871, forward strand.
AAAAAAGTATTAAAAGTAGCTTAATGCATCTAAAAAATATCGCCAAGTCCAAAAAATATCGCCAAGTTAAAAAAAATATCGCCAAGTTCAAAAAATATCGCCAAGTTAAAAAAATAAAGAGGTAAAATGAATATCGAAAAATTAAAAATTTGAAAGTAGGGTATTGAGATGGGGAATTTGTGTGTCGGTCTGTCGGTCGGTCTGTCGGTCTGTCTGTCCCCCCCTAATAACTTTTGAATGAACATTCCGATTTGGACGAACTTTTTTTTGTTGGAAAGATCTCGGCGAGTACAGCTCATTCCTATATTTAATTTTTTGATTTGAACAATTTTTGGTTCAAATTTCAGCCGTTCAAACAACCGGTCCCGCGATACTAACTTTTTAATGAACAGTCCGATTTGAACAAACTTTTTTTTGTTGGAAAGAACTTTTCAAGGATACTTCATTCCCGTATTTACATTTCCGATTTGAACAATTTTTCGTTCAACATTGAACCGCTCAAGCAAGCTGTCACCCCTAATAACTTTTGAGTAAACAGTCCGAAAAAAAATGACTGACTGTGCGGACGATTTTTTGTTTATTTATTCATTTGTTTTATTGAATTTATTATTATTATTATTATTTTTGGCAGACGATTTTTTTTGTAACAAAAATGTTTCATTCACGAGAGCATTTTATTCTTTATTTATATTTAACAACTGGCAACGGATTAAAAGTGAAATTCGAGACATTTTATCAACGGACGAGTTTTTTTTTTCTTTTTTTTTTTCTTTCTTTGATAAAATGTGTTTTGATGTACTTTGTACTTTTAATTTTTTTTTGAAAACAATTGAGGAATTTTTCAACGGAAAAACTGTAACAGTTACATTCTTTAAAAGGTGCGACAAAACTTTATTTATTCATTTATTTACTTTTTATGTGTCTATTTCATCTGATGAGAGGGGTATATTTTGCTTTTAGAAATCAGCTTCAAGTGCTAAAAAGGTATGTTTGACATAATTTTTAGTCTTAGATAATCAAGAGAATAATGATCAGATGCTAGAATGCCGATGTCGATGTACGGGAAAGTAGGCTCGTTTAGTTCTTGACAGAACTTCTTGTTTATTATTATTATTATAGGTTACTCTAAAATTTAAATATAACTAATTATTATGATTATTTTATCCATGCAAAAGAACATTCAGAAAATTATAGAAAATTTTGAAAAAAAAAGTATTCAGAGGGTTATACGCAAAAATCATCGTACATTATGTTTATTTTATTTGTTGTTATTTATTTTTCAGAATTTTCATCTACTTTTTAATTTTATTTATTATATTATTTATTTATTCCTTTGACCAGAATCATTATTTTTAGCGCAAATGGGTAAGAATCTCTGACGATCGGTTAATTTTTTCGTGGGACGGTGCCGATCCGCCTGACCAGTGTTTAAGAATCGCTGAATTATTACAATACCCTTGTTATATCGCTCATTCGAATACATCGCCCTTTTCCTTTGCCTCTCTATAAAGTAGTGCATATTTTTTTAAAATATTTTTAATGCTACTTTACATTTGACATTGTATAAAGAAAAGTTTTCTATTTTAAACAATGATCAAACCTGGTATGTTTTCCCTTCATCTGAAATCTTTGCAATTTAAGCTGTAACTTTAGTCAAATATTCCCCGTAAAGCAATAGAAATATTCAAAGTTACTATTTTTTAATTTTATTTTAAAAGATTAAAAGAGCAATTGGTAAGCAATTTTTTTTTTTCTTTTTTAAGATCGTCTTAATAGGATAATAATCTTTTTGAAGGTGTACTGTACATGTCATAAGTCTGTACTTTAATTGAATTGTTGCTTTTTATGGCCCCAGTTGCATCGCTCTTTATTGTTGTCTCCCGACAAGTGCAGTGTAACGAGGAGTTACGATTGTACTGCTATATCCGTAGTGGAAACAAAGATGGGTTGTTTTCTTTGCACTGACAGTACCTTCGCAGAGAAGCAAGTTTTACAGAATTGGATTTACTTATGGCTAATGTGCGAGGTTCATTGTGTTCCTATTCACGAGAGTCTTGGTGGAAAAATTTTCCTCAACAAATCGGCACATGTTTATCCAGTGATAGTAGATCAGTGGAGCACCCCCCCCCCTTACCTTCTTTTTCTCTTGAGCAGTCACAAAAATTGAGCAGTTACAAATTGCATATGTTTTTCTTTTGGACCTCAGTTGCAGTGTGGTTCCTTTTTCAGATTGGCAGTCTCTGTTTGCCAACGATGCGTGTCCACCAACCCTTCCTCCTCCACCATGCAGAACATGATATCGCGGTACTGGTGGCGGATTACACCACCTGTTGAGTTGCCGGGTTACCAATATGCGACGTACGAATGTGCGTCCCTGGCGAGGTTAGATCCCCGGGTCCTTCGTTATGATAACCACTGAACCAAAAGAACTTTAAAGCTCTGGGGCGAAGTTGAGTTGTGTGCTCTCGAAAGTACGCCACACACTCATAGCAATTCGTCATTATATAATTTGAATTTGAGATCTCAAAAATCAATTTTTTTATTTTATTGCATTTATTTATTTATTTATGAAATTAAGATATTTTTATTCATTTATTTATTTTTTATTTATTTATTTATTTTATTTATTTATTTATTATTTTGCCCTAAAGAAACAATTGCTGATTGATAAATTTAGAATTTATAATCAGATTATTTTTTCATTGTTTTTAGCAACAATTAAAAAGCAAAATGGGTAAAACTGAAGACATTGGAAGTTCCTTCTAAAATAATCTTTAATTACTTCATTTTTTTACTTCATGTAAATAATTACTCAAGAACTTATTCTTCGGGATGTGTCGCTCAAACTCAGCGGATATACACTCTGTTAACCACACCAGCAAATTGTCACCACGCTAACTTATTGCCGGTATCATATTTGCGACTCAAGAGCAGTGAAACATGTCCTTCGCATAAAATCGTGCCTTTCGCAATGACAAGCTCTGGACAAAGACAATTCAGCGGACGTCAAGTGTCAAGGTTAAAAGCTGACACCAAAGAAAGGCTTTCACGGTTGATTGCTTAACTTTTACTTTTATTAGAGTGTGTGTTTTGTTTTGCCAAGCTCCACTGTATTATGTAACGATATGCAAACATTGGAGTGTTCGGTTTTAAGGAGCAAATATTATGGTTTGGATTTGTTGCCAACGGGCTTCGTATGGCTGAGGATGGATGTATGATAACCAGTTAAACGCATGAATAGTGTATATGTTTTTTTTTTCTTTTAAGTAAGTGGCAATTGAAATAAAGCAAAATGTATATGTGTATTTAATATGTTTTGCATCCCTCCCCGCCCTTTATCAGAATTTAAGATCTTAAAGTCTTTGTGACATTTTTTAAAAATTCGCCACACTAAGCGAAAATGTACGTTTCCGGAAACAATGCTACAAAGACTCTTCAAGCGACCATTTCTAGCTACATTCGACGCAGGGGTGCCCATAGGGGGGATTATGGCGCAAGTTGCGCCATCAAAATTTTTTTGGGGGGGGGATTTTTTAAAAGCTAATTTATTTATTTATTTCAATTATTTTCAGTTTTTTTTTTCATTAAAAATTATTTTTTATTTAATTTTGTAATTTGAATTGTTTCTTTTATTTATTTTTTATTTACTATTTATTTATAAAAATTAATTATTTAATTAATTTTTTTGTGCGTGTGTGTGTGTGTGCTTTGAATGTCTGGAAGGGAAAAAAGCTATTCTATTCTGCGCGTAATTTGAACTTTTAAAAAATTGCAAATAATGTGCAAAAAAAAAAGTTATAAATTAAAAAAAAAAATTAAAAAAAATAAATAAAAATATTTAAAAAATAAATAAAATTTTAAAAAGGGGGGAAAAATAAAAATAAAAAGCACAAAAGGGTTGTGAAAATTTTTAGGGGGGAATTTGCGCCATTGAGTTTGGGGGGGATGGGCTGGGCACCCCTGATTCGACGGCTTTTTGAAAAATATTGCCAAATTTTAAGAACTTTGACGAAGAGACGAGGGCAAATGATTTTTGCCTCAAAAAAGAAGTTTCTCCATTTTCTTTCAATTACTGCTTCGTCTTACTTTTTTTTTTTTTTTTCGTTGTTGCACTAACGTATGGCTTCCTGGTAGAACTGAGTTCAAATTATTGTCAAATTCAGAATAGGGGTAGAGGCTCCAGTTGCGGCCACTTTTAGAGAAAGTTTGAAAAGGAAAATTTATAGTAAATGACTCACTGAAGTGTATTTACTCATTCAAATATTATTATTTAGTATATTTACTTAACTCTGTAACCATCTTAAAATATTGGGATAGTACATTTTTGATTTTGCGTTAAAAATTAAATATTTTTCCCCATTGGGGGGTACCAGTTACGGCCACCTCTGCACCAGTTTTGGCCACATTCATGTGTACCAGTTATGGCCACATCCATACGATTTTCTTTAAAAATGTGTTTAGAAACTCAAGAAAAAAATTAAGTAATATAATGTTATGTAATGAATTATTTGTATGTAAATATATATAAATATACTTACATTTTTTGTTTTTATGTTAACTATATGTATAAAACTAAATGTTTGTTAATTTTAGATACTTATGGATGCTTGGTAGAAAAAAATCATTAAGCAAATAAATTATTTAATTTTAATAGAATATTAAAAATTTTCATAAATTTTGATCAATTTCATATCTGAATTCATATGAATTATTGAATTTTGTGCACTCCATGCACATATTTTCTGCACAGAATCAAGATGCTGTTCTTTAGCTATGAGAAACCCCATTTTTGAAATGCTCAAAATCCAATTTTATAATTCCTTTTAAATGTCGTATCCTAGTATCGCTTTAGGTTCACTAATGACCTGAAAAAAGTGGTGCTCTTCCAGCTATTTTATGGCTTAACCCCCTTTAAGGTGGTGGTAAATATCGTACCACCACGCTAGAACTTAAAACGCACTAGAAACGCACAAAAGCTTTCTGTACAACATGTAATGTTCCATTGTGAGCTGCTCCATGTTTCATGTTGTTCCATCAGACAAACTAAAAGTATTTTTGCTGATTTACATTGTATTTAGTTTTTCTATCACTTATTTCATGCGTAACTAAAAAATGTGTAATTTGAAATAACTAATGACGAATAGTTTTACAAAAGGAATGCACATTTACTTGTGAAATCATTTGTATTTTACATTTATTCTATCGAATAAATCAGTGAAATGTCATTGCTTGTAATGGACGGTGGTTAACTTTACTCACCCCTTTAAAAAAACAATAGCCACTACAACAAAATAAAACAAAGTACCTTTTTTGGTCGCAAATGAGCTTAATTTCTTTAATTATAGTGTAAAATGTGAACTTTGGAGAAAAACGGCTTGTGCCCGTTAAAGGGTTAAAGTGAACCTTGGCACTCCAAAAACTTTACTTGCTTTTGAAGCAGGTATTCAACTTTTGACAACCGTTTCTGAACTTTTGTTTTTGATGGTGAATAGCAAAATATTTTTTTTACTAGGTTTAAGATATTTTCACAGATTAACCGCTGAAGGCTTTTTACATACTCTCTTCTCCATCTTAACTCTCAATCCTTTAAAATTCTCTTTTCCTTAAAGAAAAAAAAATGGAGATGGATAAAAAAAAAATCTCAACATTTTATTAAATAATCGATCCAAAAGACTATCTTCAATAAGTTCATACATTTATTTTACTCTAGAACGACAATTACAGTTATGTCAGTAGATCTAAACGTGGTAAATTATGATTATTTCTTTTAATGATATGAGCAATATGTATTATCCATTAAGAACATCATTTTTTCCCCTTCAAGTCAAATTGTAAGAGCAATTTGAAATCACTTTTTTTTTTTTCTTTTTGTCTTCAGATTATTGGAAAAGAGGATTTTTTTTGATGAAATATTTTTTTTTACCGTATGTTAACATTTTACTATCACATATAACGTATTTTTTCTTTTTTAATAGTAGACCTTTTTATGTGTGAATCGTTCTGAAAAGAATTTGTAATTTTCTCTAAAATTAGTTTCGCCAAAAATAGTTTCTCTGAATATCTAATGTCCAGGAATTAGTGTTACAAGTTTACTAGTAGTAATAATGAACTCATTAGTTTATGAATGGAGCAATGTTAGCCCAGTTTCAGTGAGGTCATTTTATATGAGCTGCAGAGCTAAAACAGACTAGGATTTTGAGTAACACGGAAATGTACAAATGTGTTTAATATGTAAGAAAATGGTAGTCATTTACAATTCATATAGAAGAAAAAAATACAACATTAAGATTGATATTGTATAGAAACGAAAGTTTTTATGGGGCTAGCAGCCCCCCCCCCCCCACCGTGTTTGCTAAACATGTTCTTATTTTTACTTAAAATGTGCTTACAAAGTGGTTTTTTTTTTTTTTCTTTTTTCAAATTTTTTTTTTAGCTGACATGAGCGAAGCACTTGTGAGCTGTAATTGAAAAATTTAATTTTTTAATGGTAATTTTTCGAAGAACAGGCACAAAAAGAATTGTCATTTTTCGCCGAATTAATATAAAATAAAACGATGTCTTACTTTCATATTTTTATGAAGTATAAACTGAAAAATATCACCTTTAAGAAATGTTATTTGTGCCAAATTACTATGCTAAAATGAACATTGTCTTTTCCGGTTTTAATGCAATAGTACAACTGTGGCTTAAAATCCTGCAATGAGTTTCGAGAATATGTTTAAAGAAATCCGGATCAAAATTAACCAATGAAAAAAAGTCAATCAAAAGCGACAAAACCAATAGCAGGATCGAACCTACGATCTTCGCGTTTCTAGCGTAACGCTCTATCCAACCTCGCCACTGCCTTTCATTTTTCGAATGCTATTCATTGAAGTAATGTGTAAAAGACACAAAAAAAAAATCTTTTTTTTTTACTCAAAAAACAATGTTTATAAATAGTGGATCTATTTTCCCTCTGTAGCCAGCAGAATAAATTTTAAAATGGGGGATAAATCATAGAATTTTTTAAACCCATTAATGCCTGACATTTTTTTTCCAAAGATATTTCGTATACTGGTTACAAACAATGTTTAATGGACAGCAAAAATAATTTTAAAAATATTATGTCAAAAATAATTTTTTTATTAATTAAAGAAAAATCGTCCCTTAAAAGTTACGATAGACCCCAAAGGGTACATTTTTTTTTACTAAAATTTTTTTCTGCCTACGATATAATATTTAAAAACACATTTTATACGAAGAAATAAAATCAGCAATTAACATAAACTGGGAAGCAGGGAATAACTTTGAAAACTCAGCTTTTTTTCTTGAGATTGTGAACGATGTAGTTTTTGATAAAGATCATATTAAAACTGCTACAGAACTCACTTTGCAATGGTTGTATACTGCAATCTGTTAATAACTAATTGAAACAATACCAAGGTACTAATTGAACACTATTATTTAGTTGAAATGTTCATTTTTGGGAAATTCAGATCCTTTTTTGAACCGTCCCTAAAAAGGGACGCTAGGCATTAATGGGTTAATAAACAAGGAAGTTCTCTCGAGGTAACGGAAAAACGGCTGAAGAAATAATATATAAAAAGTATTTAAACTAAAATAGTGTGCTACTCAGCCTGCGATTGCAATTATTCTTACTCATTTTGCACTTTTTAGCTGGCCATCAGCACCGCTGACACCTGGAATTAACCCCAATGGTCCGCGCGTCACACTTTGAGAATCTTTGTTCTAGCATCTAGCTCATGCATCGAAGCTCATAATGTTAGTTACAAATAGAAAAAGATAAAATATTTTTTCTCCTGCAATTTACCTCCCCCCCCCCCTCTAGTTTTGTTGTGCAAATATTACCGCACATCGTGCTCTCCGTAAATACTTATCGATAGGTTACGTAACCTAACACGATGATTATTCAAGCATTGAAAAGTAAATAGTAATCCCGCAAATGCAATTGAACTGAATTATCGGGACTTTAGTTCAGAGAAAGGAAGGAAAAGTAATTGGAGGAATTTCCTCAATAAAGAATGGAACGTCAATGTTGTTTTCCAGTGCAATTAGTTCGTCTTTTCTATTAAGGAAAACCTTAAACTAATTAATATCTGTTGTTCAGTTATTTAGGCCCTAATTTTGTCTATTCTGGTAGTAGTATTGGGCGTGGGATGCAGTATAATAAATTTTGTTTGTAATTATGTATTTATTTTCTAACTGAAGGCTGAAACTTCCTGCAATTCTTTGAAAGTAAAAAAAAAAAATAAAATAAATAAATTACTGTACAAATTATTATCATGGACTATGATATTTTTACAGTATAATACAGCTAATTTTATAGTAATAAACTGTAAAAACTGCTAATTATGCATTATATTATTTTGTGCATTTTAAACTGGAATCTCTGCTGCCAGTATTATACTGTTGTTTTTATAGTTTAATGCAGCTAAATTTTACGGCAATAAACTAAAATTTCTAACTTTACAATAGGAAACTAAAATTGCTAGTTTTACAGTTTATTACAGTGCATTAGACAGTTTTCAATTGGAACCTCGACTGCCAGTACTATACTGTAAAAACAACAGCTCATTTTTTGCAATTTGAAGGCTTTTTTTTTAATATTAAGTAATACATTAATATAAAAAAAGTCTAATTGTGTGTGAAACATGTAACAAATTAAATTTGCATTCATAGTAGATTTTAAAAGTGCCTTAAAAGATCCTATGAGGTTTCTTGTATGATCGTTTTGAATGCCAACTTTCAAGTGTTATTTAGTTCAATGCTGAACTGAATGAAATTTAATTGAAAATGCTGTCTTAAAATATTTTCAACTAAAATATGTTTTTTTCCAACATAAAAGTCTTATGTTTTTTTTCCTGTTTTTTAAAGTAAAATCTACTATTTATGTTTCTTTCAAAACGGCAGGTATGGAGTAATTAAAGGAAAACGTAATTACACTTATTTATTTTGAGTTGAAAATTTTGGGCTTGTTCCAACTTATGCTTGGGTTCAGTACTCTCATTTCCCGATTTCCATTATAGTGTTCTAAAATTTAACATATTATTGTGAGTACTCATTTAATAAAAGTCAAACCTGTGTACGTTTCGTTACTTTTGTAATTGATAGATTTTTGTTATTCTCCCTCGAGCTTAAATTTAGTTCTGCCGCGGAACATGAATGAATGATGGGAAAGTGTCTGGGGATGTCTACCGTGTTTGGAATATTTCCAAAAGTAGAAGCACGTAAAATTTTCCGTATTTCATTCGAACAGTGATCGGGGAAAGCTTACTCAATACCAGTGACTCTCAACCGGGGGAGGGGGGGGGGTGCTACGCCCCTTAGAGTGGTGTAGAAGAATTTCAAAAGGGGCATGAATGTACAGTGAAATCCCGTTGCAACAAACTTTAAGAAACCGCAAATTTTGTTCGTTATAACGGGGATGTTACTGTAAGGGAATTCGAGCAATGTAATGTTGATTAAATCTGGACTTAACTTTCATTTTGTTGAAACGGAAATTTCGTTGTATTGATCGTCGTTTTACGGGATTTTACTGTGCTAATAAAATTAAGTAGAAAAGTCAAATTAACTAGATAATTTATTCAATTTTGTGTTCGCGTGAAAAAAATTTCGGCACTTTCTCCTTTTTTTTGGGGGGGGGGGTGTTAATGTAGTAAGTATTCATCCACATATCTCTGAATCTAGGTTTCCAGCATTAGCACACCTTAAGTCGAATTATTGGGCCGAAACATTGAAAGTAATCATTGATGATATGAAAGTGGTCAGTCGTGCTTATCTCACTAAGAGACCTCAAATTAATTTGTGTTTAGTTTTTTTCTTTGATTTTATACCTTAGAATAATATGCTCGAAATGAAGCTAAGTCTAGTACCCAATATTAAATTTTGCGCATGAAATTATCTGTATTTTCAGTTAATAACCATTTTCAGCTTCCAATTTCAATTGTTATTCTTGTATTGACCACATTCGGTGGAATGGGGGAGGAGGCCGTGCCCTTACATAGTGTTTAGTGGACGGAGCAGAGTCTGAAAGGTTGAGAACCCCTGGTTGAAACGAATGGGCTATTTTATTTGAAAAAAAATATTAATTTAAAATGTTGCATAGCAGTCGCGTGAGAATGTGCATTCCACGATCCATGATGAAACATGAGTGAAACTGTTGAAATATTCAGTCAAATCTACGAACACTTAGAACGCAAGAGAAGTTCCTGAAAACTACGTAGAGATGGCAAGAGAGTTAAACTGTACACTAAATATATTGCGATTTTCGCAAAGTCATTTGACAAAACGGAGAAATCGCGGAGATTTTTGTATCTCGTACATAATGTGCTGAAAACACTACTCAGTTTCATTATTGTTTTGTTTTGTTACATTTTTTAATCATTGAAATGGCTTGAGTCGGGACATACAGCTCAAAGAATTAACAACAGATGGACAGAGTGAAATGATTCTTCAGTTAGTATATTAATACGAAAAAAAGTATGAATATCAAAACGAAAGACACCATCTAGGCTGCTCATAAATAAATGCATTCTTGTCTTATGAAGAACGTTAATTAAGTTTGTGAAAAAAAATAGATCAAAGCCAAATTACAGTTACTTCGGAGACAGTTCGTTCAGTTATTTATCCTCATGGGAATTGTTTATGAACTTTTATAAGAACCAAACTCGCACGACAAATCGTAATTAAATGTAAACAAAAAGGGATGCTTTTGCATTTTAGAGACAGTTGTCAGGCTTATGATGATGGGTTTGAATTTCAATGGTGAGAAAGTGTTAAACTTAAAAAAAAAAAAACAATTTAATGCTCCAATATTTGTTTTCGATTCGTAAAATATGTTTTTATGTGTCAGGCGAGAGACATTTAGATGTCAGCCGAAACTGTTTTGACTTTTAAATTATAATTTTAAGTTTCGGACGAATATTTTTTAAATTTCTAATTATACTTCAAGATGTCGGACAAAAATGGGTCCTTTTAAACCCTGATGCATTGAGTTTTTCAGTGACCTATGACTATTTAGTGAACGTCCCTTAAATAAATTATCATTTATTTATTTCAGTTTTTGTAGTTACATGTTGCGTTTACTTTATGTATTTTAACCTTACATATTAAGCAGAGAACAGTACGTGTTCTTGCGGATTGTGGGTCCCCGATTTAAAATGGAGTTTTTCAAGTAAAATAGAGCATTTATTCTCAAATAATTATTTCAACAATTTTAAAGTCTTTCGATTTTTTGCGATCCAAATTTAAAAATATTTTTAATCAGTTGCATAACAGTCATCTATTTGTGCAACTAAATTGCTTATTAGTATTTTTTGACCCTCCAAAAATCAATTCTCAACCCAATGCTGATATAAACATCAATAAAACCTTTTAAAACGTCTTTTTTTTTCTATTAATGCTTAATCTTTCATTCGTTTACTTCAAAAAAGTCCAAATCATTTTTATTCACTGTCATATAGAGTAGAAACTCTTAATTTCAGGAATTTTTCATACTTAGATGGAAAACAAAAAGCTTATCTATATCATTACGTTTATCCTCAAATACACTAACCTAACTATCGTTCGAAACCACTTACGTTCGAAAAGAATTCCATGCCAGATTTTCCTCCCAAAACAGATCTGTCTGATTATTTTGATTGATGAAACTTTCATCGCTGGCTTGTGAGCATTTGATTATTGTTGCTATAAAGAAGTAAAAGAAAACGCCTGCAATGCGAAACTTTCAATCCATTATATTCAATGACGATACTGGATCAGATGTCATCTGAAACAATTTCGAGCTTTTTTTTTTTTTTTTTTCAGGAAATATGGATCGATGGGAAAATATTAAAAATCATTTGGTTTGTTAAATCGTGTGAAATGAGTTTTTCGTTCTTCACTGAACATGAAATTAGGTATTAAAACCTTTTAAAAATTTCAATCAGAAGATCATATTGGTATAATAATTTCAAAATAAATTCTTTCTAATTTCCCTTCTTTCTTTTTCTTTTTTTTATGTTACTTATTTATGGGGCATTTCACGGTATTTGTGACAGGGGTGTCCGTAACAAAACTTTTTAAAAGTTTAAAATTTTTATATATATTGAAAAAATACATTCTAAAGTATATGAATATCATATTGTTTTCATACTTCACTTTATATTATGTTTGTAGTTGCACTCAGAACATTGAAAATGCAATTTTCAGTTACGGACTCTACATTGAATTTTTCTTTAAATCTGGCTCAAAACGATTTTTAAGCCAAAACTGGTACTTGAGACAGATAAAGTAAAGACTCACCTCTAATATAGCTAACAATTTTAATAAAAAAGTGCGTTCTATAAAAAATTATTGATGTGAAAATGATGACTGTAGAGTCCGTAACAATAATTGGAATAAAAGTTTAGTTTTTAAAGAAAAATTCAATGTAGAGTCCGTAACAGTGAAAATTGCATTTTCAATGTTCTGAGTGCAATTACAAACATAATATAAAGGGAACTATGAAAACAATATGATATTCATATGGGGGAAGACCGCCTATATTGGACCCCCTAAGAACAGGAGGCCTGTGTCGCTCAATGTGAAGCAAAACAGAAATGCAAAATAGGGCATCGTGAGCTAAATTTAATCAGGAACCGCCCTAGGAGCTTATATTTTCTAAAAATATGAAAATTATTTTTTAAAAAAATATCTTATAAAAAGTTGCAAAAGTCCAATTTAGGCATATGTGCGCGCAAATTGAACCATGCACTTCCTAAATTGGACCGTACCAGGAAAACGTAGAATAATTTATATTTGAACTATATAGCTTTTTTCAAGGATTTGCAATAGAATTTCTTTTGCTTCGGCCTCATTTAGGCAGTTTTGATAAACTCGCCGATGGCATTTCATACAGTTAATCATGTTTTGTACTTCATCTCTATGACAAATATTGCAATAACAATTGTTTTGTGCAGTTTCTTGCTTCTTCTTGTGTGGCTTTTTCTGCTCTATGCCTCTTTTATACGGCGTTAGAATGATCGCTGAAACAGCCTTCCTTTTTGTTCCTTCTATTTTTTTAAACAACGGTGATATGTGAGCCGGCTTTACAAAATCATAGTTAGAGTTGGTAATCATGTTTTGATGAGAACTATCCGCCGATTCTGCAGAATTTGTACTAATTTAAGTCGTAGCTAGTTCTTGTACATGGTGTACCGAACATGTAACCTGTTCACTTTGAGTAGTTTTATCTGGACTACTTGCCTCTAATTCTGCTGCAGCGAAGTCAATGTCATTAAATACATGTCAATTAACAGGCCAAACTCAGAGCATTTGCCATGGCCTTAATTGCGGTTTGCCCATAAGAGTTACCAAACAGCTCTCTTATGCGATATTATATAATGGATTTCATTAAATGTTCTCGCATCCATGTATAACATGCTCGATTAAAATATGAAGACAGACTGAATAAAAACCACATCTACGTGCATGATGTGCTTAAAGAGAAAGCATTATTATATCGTTCTCGTTAGAAAAGTTTATTGCATCAATGTTCTTTATGTAAGTGCTGTGCCTATCCGTTATAGAAGGATATTCTTTTTACATTGCTTGGATTAACAGTTTTGATGAAAGGCTGTATCAATTGGGCAAGTTATCGTTTGTGATCCAACATTTTTTTTTTTTTTTGAACAAGCATATTGCTCACCAGGGAAGCTTTTACGATAAGTTCATACATGTAACGTAATCTTTTGAAAATAAGCATGGGGAGCTTGCACTCATGCAGCAAATAACCAGTGTGTTTCTACCACGTTCACCACTCATTACTGATGCAATCTGATATTAACCTCTATACGTCAATATATTTTGGGACTTTTGGACAGTGAAAAGACCGGTTTCATCTACATTGAACATTTAGTAGCATATAAATTGTTTCCAAAATATCGAGGAATTTCATATTTTTCTCTCGGTAAACCAGATTAAATGATATTTAAGTTAATAACTATGTTTAATAACCTGAAACTGCAGCTTAATGGATGAAGAGAAAAAAAAAAAAACATACATTTCTGCTTGATAAAAATGTGCTTGATAAAAAAGTTTAAATGAATATCCTGAATAGGTGTTACAGTATGCTTAAAATAATTTGAACTACGCTATTAAATAAAACGAGTCACTTATTTTATGTTACGATTAATAAAAAGTTTTGTTTAAAATCATATTCTTAAATTGGATCACCGGTCCAATATAGGAAATTTTTTTCGGTCCAATAAAGGAAAACACGCCATTTCTTATTCTTCAGCTCATAGCTCTGCCAAAAACTATCACAATAGCTCATGTAAATACATCGATGTAATCGTTATTAAACACAGATTTTAATACTGTAACAGCATTTTACCGCAGTTCACAAGTTTTTGAGTTATCTTTCTAGAAACAAGTCCTCAAAATAAGATTTCTAACGTTTTCAACACAAATCAAGCCGTAACTCACGCTAAACAGTTCGAAAACCGGTGAAACTTCATACACATTGATTTTATTCCTAAAACTTTATGTTTATACTATTAAAGTGTAGCACAGATCTCTGTACTAGATTTTAAGCCCGAGGTCCAATTTAAGCAGTGGTCCAATATAGGCGGTCTTCCCCTACTTTAGAATACTTTTTCAATATATATAAAGATTTTAAACTTTTAAAAAGTTTTGTTACAGACACCCCTACCACAAATACCGTGAAATGCCCCTTATATGATTAAAAGAAAATATGTCAAAAAATATTCTAGTTATTCCAGGAATCAGAATTTTCCATGTCAGTGATAAAGAAAAATCTAATCGATTGTAGGTATTGTAAAAAAATTGATTAATTGGTGTTACAGAAGTAGTTAGTGGTGAAACAGCTCGTATCCTATAACTGTTGATAAAATATAACGAAGAAAATAGTGAAAAGTTACTTGCAGAAAATGTGAAACTAGTCAATTTGGTGCTAAGTCCAACTTCCACATCAGTACACACATGCCATAGGGACCCGTCCACAGGGTAGGCAACCATTCACAGCACAACAACGCATTCACACTAAGAAAGTGCGAAGACTGGAGAGGGAAAGTACATCCATGCCCGCGCCGGGATTCGAACTTGGGATCACCAAATCCGGGTCAGACTTCTCTAAGCACTAGACTAGGTGGCCGGCACTCATTGAAATTTTTGCAGTAATATTCTCTTCGCTGAAAAAAATAATTCCTGATACATAGAATCTATTTTGATTCTTTTTTTTTTTTGCAGGCGCACCCTGAGCACGGCGTCTGTGATGGTAGCATCCAGGGCAGACGGTACTTCCAGTGCGCCAGCAACAACGCCATCTTCGTCGGCATCAACAGGCTCCGGCTGCATCTGAGGGGCTACAAGGACACACATCTCACCAGAACGAACAGCACAAATAGTAGCAGTGAGTAACGAGCATTTTTTGCCCATTCTATGAAATCCTCTTCCAGAGGCAGCTTATTCTTTTAGGCTTCAAAGCAAGAGCTGATCCAGAAATGCTTCAAGGGAGGGGCGATTGATTTTTAATACTTGCCTTTTACTCCGTGTCCTGATTTACAAATGTTTCAGACTGTCGAAACGTCTCCACAAAACCAGTTGGACAAAGATGTTACGGAAAAGTGCCCCAAGCCTCCCTTCTCCTAACATCAAAAATGGGCTAAGAAAGCTTTTTTTGAACTTCAATATTAAAAATTTACCGGGGAGAGTTCCTCAAGGGAGGGGCGATTGCCCCTCTTTTGTGTCCGTTCCTGTTCTAAAGTTGGAGCAAAGTTAAACAGGCAGTATTGTTAAGGCTACGCAGATCCTAACGACAACAGACCTTGCCGCCGAGAGCCAAAGCGGGCTCTTTGTCACTTGCCCCCCCCCCCCCTATAAAACTTGGCAAAGCCTTCTCAAGTTGCAGGCCTCTAGTTTTTGGCTAGGCTGACATGGCCTCTCGTCAGCTTTAACTACAGCATTATGTTGCTGTCAGCTTAGGTTTTTTCTCAACTATAAAATGCTCATCTGCGAATTGTTAGATCTGTTAAACCTCGTTACTTTATTCAAGAGTCTCAATCTGAATTCATAACATGTTGCCTTTTGTTGTCAATTCGGAAGTAGGCCAAATCTTACGTTCTACATCTCGTCCTGCGATACAATGTGGTATGGTGGACCAATCTATGGTTACAGTGGTTAGTACATTGCGAGAAAGGAATAATTAAAACTTCACCAGAATCTCACTATTTAAACCAAATTGAATTAATTTCAATAAGTGCTTCATAATGTTTAAATTCCTAAATTAATACATATCATGCAATAGACAAATAATCACACTTTGATTTAAATTCACTTGATTTTATTTTAACAATTTAAACATCAAATAATAAATGAAAGTAGCTACTTAAATTTAAATGTAAAATATGGCCATAATGAAAATACAAAATTGGGTACCCAAGAATTTGTTCACTTACGTACTTCAGGCGTTCACTACAGGAGTAATCTGTTCTCAAATTTACTTTGTAAATAGAAGAGACGAATCATTCAGTCGGTCGAGGTGGTGTTTTATTTAAAGATGATATCCGTAGTTAAAGTTCACACCTTTCATCGTCATTTGTGCACTTCCGTGCTTCAGGCGTTCAATACAGGTGCTAGTTCACAAAGTTTATTTGCAAAGAAGAAAGATGAGTCACTCTGCAGGCCCTTCCACTCTCACACGGCCGACATTCTTGATTATGTGTCAAAACTGATTCTTAAAAACATCATTTTTGTGCACCTACGCGCTTCAGGCGTTCAATACAGGTGCAAGTTCACAAAGTTTATTTGCAAAGAAGAACGATGAGTCACTCTGTAGGCCCTTCAACTATCACACGGCCGACATTCTTGATTATGTGTTTAAATACTGATTCATAAAAACTTCATTTCAATTAACTATTAATAAAAAAAACCCTTGGATGGGAACTTCTGCTCAAGTATTATTCATTATATACAGTAAAAGGAAGAAGGGCTTCTGGAGCTGAGCAAACGTTTTATATGGTATAATGAGAAAAATTCTGGGGACTGAGGCAACCCTCAGCCCCCAGCAAACGTTAAAATTCAACTCAAGTGCTCAAAACGCAAACTTAGCGCAAAAGGCCCGCGCCCCATAAATCAGAAAAACCTGAACCTAAACTAAACTGTCATTCCCTGATTGGCTACAGGAGTTTGCCAAACCAGAAAGGAAGAACTCCTCCGGTACTGTTGCGGTTAGCATTTTCAAGGCTCCGGTAAGCATGTAGTTGTGTTCGAATATGAACACCGCTCGCCTCCAATACCCAACAGTGGTGGCTGTTTAGCGTTACGGGGATGCTATAAGGTTTTGCCTTGTAGTTGTAGCACAATGTAACAAATAACATAAATCCTCTGGTGCTATGAGATAAATACGGCCAATTTTCAACATTTAGAAAAGTTATTTTACTCGTTCAGAGTTGCTCTCTTTTTATTAAAATAATACATTTTGCATCCCATTCATTTCATACCCCAAAAGTTTTAATGTTGGGTTATGTGGTATCCTGAACGGAAAAATTAGTTTAAACCTTAAAATTTTTAAAAGGTTTTGTAATTACTATCCCAACAAAAACATACATGTGAAAAAGGAGCCAAGTTCGGTTGAAACAACGTTTGGGCAGTTTGAAGCAGCGGTGCCACCGACAAAAAAGTTGAAATCTAACAGGCTCCAAGTTCTATAGCTGTTCTGTTAACTACAGTCGTGAGAGTTATTCAAATGTTCATTAATTTATTTTAATAACATTTCGTTAGTTCCTTTCATGTCGGCTTCGGAACTTGGCAAGTTCATTTCTAACTGACGGAAGTCGGACTTTTTTGAAAGTAACTTCGTGACGATTAAAACTTGCCCAGTTCCGAAACCGATATGAAAGGAACTAACGAAATGTTATTAAAATAAATTAATGAACATTTGAATAACTCTCACGACTGTAGTTAACAGAACAGCTATACAACTTGGAGCCTGTTAGATTTCAACTTTTTTGTCGGTGGCACCGCTGCTTCAAACTGCCCAAACGTTGTTTCAACCGAACTTGGCTCCTTTTTCACATGTATGTTTTTGTTGGGATATCATGCATTTTTGAAAAGCCGAAGTAACGGTTATGCTTTCATTTAAACACAAATTAATACACACATAACATGAGATTTCAGTTACGCTGACAACGCAGATATAACATAGGCCATGCTACATTCGACATATTTTTAATTTTAATGATTTTACTCGTAATTCAAATAAATAATAGGAGACGCTGCAATTTATGATCAATGACGAAAGAAACAGGTAAAACAAGTAAATTTTCTTCGTGTTTACCCTATATGTTTCTTAAAAGAGGAATAGAATATTTTAACTACTTGGTTAATATCTTAAGTCACCGCAAGGTGGCATAGTGTAAGGCCCCTATATAGATGAGCCGGCGCATCAAGATTAAGTTTCACCACCTTGGATCCAGCGCGTGTTTGTATGTTTGAGTGGTTGTCTTTTCTGGCCAGTAATCGCGTTTTGGTAATTTTTCTCTGTGAGCAATTAGTAGCGGCACGTGGATTTGGCAAAGCTTAGCAATGTGCCAAAACTTTTTTCTGATAACCCTACTCCGCAACAATGAAAATTTGAAAGTAAAAGTTAAGGAATTGGATCCAAAGTGGTGAAACTTAATCTTGATGCGTCGGCATGTCTATATAGCGGCTCTAGCATAGTCAATCTCTAGAATTCGAACTATTTATTTCATCTTGATAAACCATTTTAATCTTCCGTCAAGGCAAAGTAAGCCTTGAAACAGCTTACAATAAAACATTTGATTTTAAACTTAAATAGTTTATTTTTGGCAACGTTTTACAAGCATTTTGGCGCTTTTTTTTTTTTTTTTTTTGACGTGTGCCAGCCAGGCTGGCAATTTGGGGTGCGCTGCTTCACTTTTTCAACTGTACCGTCATTTGGTGTGAAGTCCGACTTCCACAGTACACGCATGCCATAGGTACCCGTTTATAGGGTAGGCAACCTTTCACACAACAACACATTCATACAAAGAAAGGACAAGGACAGGAGAGAGAAAGCATATCCATGCCCAAGCCGGGACTCGAACCCGGGGCCACACCATCCATGCAGACTACTCTGACCACTAGACAAGGTGGCCGGCGCGCTTTTGTTTGACGAACCATTTATAAATCGCGCCAAGATACTCATTAAAAAAATGCTTTTTTTCTTGCTTTTTTAAAGTAGTTTTTGGACTTTTTAGATTTTTCCCATAGTTAGTGTATGGAAATGTACCTTGATGCCAAATTTTAAGATTCTTTGACATTTGGAAGTAGCTAAACATTTTGATGAGTGAGTGTATAATCTAAATAAGAAAATCGCCATATTTTCACTTTTCAAATATTAATAACTTTAAAACTAAACGAGATATATTCATAAAATTTAGGATTATGGGTGTTCTATGTCACTCTATTAGACTTACAAAATTTAAAGCATGTAGATGAAGTAGTTCTTGAGAAACGGAGGGGTCGAAAGTAGCCCGAAATGGTTCGTGTAAAGATACACTAGCAGATGTGCAGCGCGAACTTGGCTGACACACTGCCGTGTGTCTTGATTTCCAATGTTTGACAGCTATACAATACTTTAGTAGCTTTTCTTCAGGTTTATATCAACGGTTGCTGTAACACTATTTAACTATAAATTCAGCAAAAAACACAGAAATAGTGGATTAATGACGCTTCGATGACCGTTTTGTCAATTGATTCATAGACGATTGAGGAACGTTGCAAGCATGAATTGCGATAAAGCAGCATTGTGCGTAACAGGGGTTGGGGGGATGCATTTGTTTCGGTCCTTCATTTTAAATAATCGATAAATTGAAAGGTACGTCTAGACGTTGAAAAATGAAGTCTTTAAACCCATAAACCAAAACACTTTTTACACTTCCACAACAAATAACAACCACAACATTATTTTTCTACGTACAAGACAAAGGGTAGAAAGCACCTTTAACTAAACAATGCCTAGTATTTGCATGACGTAACGAGAAAACAAAGTTTACCTACATTTGTTTTGTAATCTGCACCAAAATTAGTGTACACTACACAGTGAAATCCAACAGTAATGATATTTATCACGACGAATGATTAGTCACTCTGTCATTCGTTTACGAGCCGAATTGTCAATCACTTCTTCGAAATAGAAAAGAATGCAACCTCCCATCTATATCTCATTATTTCTCCCGAAATAATGACAACAACAATCTGACAACACCGTCGCGATGAGAAGGCACGCACGCGTCACACACTCAACGATAAAGGAAACAATTGCCGCTCTGACCTTGACAAAATGTTGGTGGAGAAACACTAACATCATTTCTCCAGACGCGAGAGGAGAGAGAGTGGGGAAGAGTTCCACCCACACTTCGAGTGAATCCAAAGGAATTCGTTAGCGTGTACCTTGGAGAGAGAAGTCCTGCTGATTATGCGTGAGGATTTAAACGAGATTTCTGCTTCTGTGGATTATGTCAGATCGGGATGTCCGGCAATAGTACCTTGAAGAATGGGAAAGCCGTTTTGTCGGCTTTGAACGGTTACCTCTTTTCAAGCAGCCATAGGTGGAATCCGGCCCGGAATGGTTTCAAACATGGTAATATATTTATTTGTGCTTTATTATTCGGTAAAGTCGGACCTCGTTAAAATGAACTCCAATAGGCGTTTAAACTCAGTTCGGTTTTACCGTAGTTCATTTATTCGAAGAAAAATTAACTACTAACGGGGATCGGGAATGGAATGCGTCTTAGCAGTAATTCGTCTTAGTTCGAATTAACGAAGTTCGACTGTAGTAGCATTTCAAAAGAATACCTATGTCATCAAACCCACGAGCGATGGTGTACCATGGTTCACGTTTCATGGGAGCTCACAGGAGCTCAACTCCTGTAATATTTTTTTTCCGCCTGTAACGGAGAGAGAGTAGAGAGTAGGGAAGAGTTCCCCCCACACTTTTGGAGGAATTTGTCCGCGTTTACCTTGGAGAGGAGTCCTGCTGATTATACGTGTGGATTTAAAGGAGATTTTGAGCTTTGGGGATTATGTCCGATCGGGATGTCCGGTAATAATACCTTGAAAAATAGGAAAGCCGTTCTGTCGGCTCTGAATGGGTACTTGTTTTCAAGCAGTCATCATTGGCATCGAAGATGGAATCCTACTCATAATGGTTTCAAAGATGGTGATAGATTTCATTTGTGCTTTATTGTGAAATAGACGACCCTCGTTAAAACAAACTCCAAGAGACTTTTAACCCTATATGGCTTGACGATACTCAGAAGTACCGTTTGCATTAACTCAGTATTATGAACCCTAAATGGCTGGAATCCTGCTGGTACTTGAAAGTACCATTCCTTGTACTTTGCTGAGAGGCCTACAGTTGGTGTCAGCTATTGGCCACAGTTTTCTTAGCTGCTAGTACCGGTTCTTTGGCACAAGCCCTAGTGATTGTCAAAATTTTTATACCCTGTAGACAAGTCATTTGATGTATTTTCAACTAAGAAAAACAAAAATATATGTAAAAATTCACTGCCAAATTACTTCAGGTAGCAAAGGGTTAAAACCAGTTCGTCCTAACCATTGTTCGTGTATCCGTAGAAAAATAAAGTACAAACTGTGAGACAGAGGATCGGAAATGGAGTTCACCTTAGCAGTAATTCGTTTTTAACGTGTTCGAATTAACAAGGCTCGAATGCAGTAACATTAAAAAAAAAAAAAAAATACCGATGACATCAACCCCAACGGCCAAGATTTTAAACCACAGTTATACTGTTGCATTACAACCAGAGAACCAGAGAATAAGATGTTTATTTAAGCATGGTAATTTAGCATGAATAATATTTCTTAAAGAAGCTGTTTTTGTTTTTTCCTTAATACTTTGTAACACTACGTAAGCTTGCCTGTTTTTCAAAAAAATACTGTTAAAAAAATTGAATTTTTTAATTACTGTCGTCAAGTGTGAATGCTTTGCGTGGGTCAGCTAGTCAGCTTGAAATTTGATTAGCTTACAACAATAATCCATGATTTTTGGCATCTGTGAGATAATTTTAGTCATGGTCCCCCTCTGATCCTATTTTGTTGGAGTCTATACCAGAGGTACCTGAACTTAAATTTTGGGCAGGGGGCAAATTCTCAAGTTACTGAATGGAACCCAAATTTTGCCGAATGGTAAAATATGCATTTTTACATTTAATGTAAAAGGACATTTGGGGATTAAAAAATTGAGGTATTGCAACTGTCTCGTAATATGTCGAATAGTCAGACAAAATTTGCTGCATAAAGACATTTTTGAACCGTCTCAGTGACAGCCCATGACCTGCTATTGGGACGCATCTTTTAATAACCTATTACTGTGGCCGTCGCGTGTATGAATCGCGTTTTTTATAAACAGTTTTGATTCAATTAAGCAGCTTATTCAATAAAGAGGGGATTATGTTCGGGTTTGGCGATTTGATTCATTAAAGCAGCTGATTCTAGTAACCGGCGTCCCACTGCATAAGAATGGAAGTTCTTCGGGGATTTTGTTTTCTTCATTTTGCAAAAGCTTGATATTTCATTTTCATCTCATTGGTTAACTGTCGTCGTTGAATGTAATTCAAATATCAACTTGGAGATAATTCTAAATGACGTGTTTTTTAAAGGTCTTGTCCGATAAAGTTTAAAATGGACGGCATTGCATTGTGTTTTGATATGATGCTAATGAACGTGACAACTTAAATCTGTTTTGCTGGAAGATCCGATATAGATTGCAAAGTTTAGATTCCCCTATCTCTCTCTCTTTTTCAATTATCTTTGAAAACATTTACTCTTTTAGAATTTGAGATATTAATTCACGTTTGATTCTTTTTTTTTTTTTTTTGCATCGTTGCTTATTTTTTAATTTTGTGAGCCTTTTCTCATTAAAAAGTAAAAATAAAATAATATAGAAGCTAGAAAAAAGCTTAAAATAAAATGCCGAAGATTCACTCATCTTCTTGAAATGCAACGAAAAATGTCATTTGAATTAGTCAGTCCATTGTTCTACTTTTTAGAAGTCTAGTTCATTGTAATATCCTCTTGTTTGTTAATAATTTCAATCGTCATTAGATTAAGTCTAGAATTTTTTTCTAGCATTGCTTTGCTCTTCATTTTTTTTTTTTTTTTTCATTCTTCTAATTACATTATTTGCTCGTTCTTCCTAGCGGTTTTTTTTATGTTTTTAAGTTAAGGAAGTAACGTAGGTACGGCGGTGACTGGTGGGGTTTAAATATATAAATAAATAAATAAAATAAGGAAGTTACGCAGGGGCGCCCCCCCCCCACCCCCAATGTTTAAAACCATCTTGTGCTTTTGATTTTTACCTCTCTTTTTTATTTTATTTATTTTTTTAAATATTATTTATTTATTTTAAAAATATTATTTTTTAATTTTTTTTAATTATAACTATTATTTTTTTAATTAATGCTTTAAAAGTACTAATTATGCGCAGAATAGAATCGCTTTTTCTCTTCCAGACATTCCAATTACACACACAAAATAAATAAATAAAAAATAATAATAAAGAAATAACAGAAACAATTTAAATTAAAATAATAAATTAATAAATGATTTTTTATTAAAAAAAATCTGTAAATAATTTAAATTAAAAAATAAATTTTTATACGAGTAATTTAAATTAAAAAATAAATAAACAATTTAAATAAATGAATAAATAAATTAGTATTAAAAGATCCCCCTAAAAAATTTGATAACGCATCTTGCGCCATAATCCCCCCCCCCTGTGGGCACCCCTGAGGTAACGTATATTTAATCACTTCTCTGACATAAACATGTAAAAATCTAAGAAACAAAAGGCAGAGCATTACTCAGCAATTTCTGCTTGAAAGATTTCAATTTATGTGACTTTGATGAAAACTTGTATTCATAGGATGTTAAATAAAGATTTTTGTTTTTCGTCATAACATTAATGATCAAATCATTCGAAAAAGGAAGAATATTTCATGCAATAAAATTTTTTAAATGATGAATTAGGAGCTTTAATATTAGGGTTGCCCAATAATTAGGATTATGGCGCAAATTGTGCCATTGAATTTTTCAATGGCATATTTCCAAGCGCGTTTCTTTTTTCGGTCGAGGGGGAGGGGGAGGGTAATCTCAAATTCGTTAATCTTGAAAAATTAACAATAATTTTCAACATTGAAATATAGTCATTCGAATTAGTCATACTGCAAAGATTTTACAAAATTTAGAAAAGTAGATACATGAATAAAACGGCTTATAAATTTTGCATATTCAGTTTTTCTATGTAGGTTTTACATCTTTTTCAGCCAACTCAAAATGTAAAATACAAGAAAAATTTAATAGGACAATTGTAGTTTTAGAAAAAGAGGCAAAGTTTTAAAAAGTTATTTTGCAGAGTATATTAAAATAACTACATAAAGAGAAAATTTTAACTCTCTAATGTCGGATAAGGGAAAAGTAAATTTTTCTCGCCAAAATAAACTTTGAAAGAAAAATAATTGTCATTTTTTTTTACAGACATTCAATATTATAACAATGAATAAAATTATCTCACCATGTGTTTTGTATGTAACTAACTACAGCTTTGAAATCAGCATGCCTCACAAACAACTCAGAAATCTAACTCGCCAGTAAAATAATTGTTCCCCCGTGTAACGAAAGCTTCACTGCAAGTGCAGTACTGTGATTAAAAAGCGACATTTACAGGGACTGGATGGTTCATGTTTCATTCGGCAAAATTTAACCACCTTTTACTGTCTTTTGAAATGGATCCTTAAAAATTTATGTAATCCTTTCACAAAGGTAAACCGTTGTCTAAAACTAAAATTTGCATCATACTTTGTCCGAAGTTTTTCGCCCTAGACGAAAAGGCGTTACCTGGTATCTGGAAATGCAGAACTGCACTCCGACGTCTAGAAATATTTCCTTAAGTTCAGAAAGGGCAGTCAAAGTCTGAGTTCAAATGCCTGTTAATATTATTCAAATGCGTAAATTAGAATCCAAAATCCAATTTATTAAGTTTGTTAAGCAATTGGGATTGCTTATTGATTTCACTTTGTCGTAACTTTTTATTTGTTTCTTGATTGCTATAGATTTCGAGTAACACGATCCATTGCCATAGCTTGAAATATTATTTTCGGAAATAGCGTCCGTGATAATAAATATTAGCGTCTGTTTCTTTTCGTACATAAAATTACAGGATTTTATTTAGTTGTGTATATTTTTGTATTATTATTTAACTTTAAACATTTTAATGCGCTCATGGTGATAGATGATTCTTTAAGTCGCATCTAATTTTAGAATTTCTTTTACCAAAAATGCTTGAACAAAGTCATTTAAAGTATGCTTTTTATTTTGTGTGAATAAAATAAAT
>JAXGGA010014397.1:0-32261 GCA_038373865.1 Uloborus plumipes
CAATATGCAATCTTTCCTGTGCAGAGACAAACTGACAGTGAAAAGGAAAGAAAAAAGCAATAGTCAAAGTCAAGATTGACTGAGTTTAAGTTATTAGCGTTAGTATGCAGCAAAAGAATGATCGTGCAAGCTCATACAAATACAAAAAAAGAAAGATCGATAGATCTACGGCTTATGAATATTTAATGCATTAAGAAGAATCAAATCCTATCAAAACAAGCATTAGCAGACAATTTATTGTTATTCTACTCAGCGGTTAAAAACACAGAGAGTTTAGTTTAGTAAATAATACTTTTTTAAAATGATTGATGCGTTGAAAATGAAACATCGGTTCGAAATACAAACAAAACAAGGCAGAACTGAAAAAAGTATGGGCCAAAACAACAGTCAAATCTACAAGAAAAAAGAGCAGACGACGTTCTCGACTGAATAACAAAAACCTCATCGTACTTAAATATTAATCTTTGTCATGTAAAGCACAGAAATATTCCAAAAAATGCAATTTTTAACGCTCTTTTACAGCCAAGTTCAGTTTCTGAAATGACAATGTGGTCTGCTAAATAAGAAACGACCGAGAGACAACCAGAAGCGTTCGGAAACTCAATGGTCGACCGGGCTCACCGGAGAAATTCCATGACGTCACGACCGCGACCGGTTCAACCGCGCGGTGCCACCGGTGAGGTGTTTCCGAACGTAGCCTTAATCACATCAGCGCGAGTTTAAATTTTATGGTATTTGGCAACGTTAAATTGTTATTGTTTTTGAAATGTTAAAGCAAGGCTTCACTAGATATAGTCTCTTATACAGGCTGTTTCACTTATTCAAAAGTTTCATTATAACAATAGATTTCATTTTTAATCACATCAACGTAAATTTAAATTTTTATGGTATTTAGCAAACGAGTTGTGGCAACACGTGATAATTAGATAATTATTATTGTTTTTGAAATTTAAACGAGATCAATCAAAATAAAGTTAGAATTGGGTGTGGGCCGCGGTAGTCCGATCGGTAAGTCGTCGGACTCGTAACCGGAGGGTCCCAGGCGGATCATATAGATGAAGCCCAGTCGATCGAAGATCCACCGTTTTCATTAATGGTGGCTAGGGGACGTTAAAAATGTTCGTGGTCATATAATCCTCCAAGTGAAACGATACCTCTGTGGGATGCTGGGCTAAGGGTTTGCTCGGCCTGGTTAAAAAATGAACAGAGCGCTCTTCGGGGCCCCATCCCGGTTAAACCACGAGTTGTGGTATGTACGGGGGAACCTTGGAGTGTGAAGTGAAGTGAAAGTCAAAACCAACTGTAACCAAATGCGTACTGGAGAACAGGGACTCTGCATCCATTCTCATCAACCCCTCCCGCGCTTTCAGCGCCAAATGAAATGAAATTGGGTGTGATTTTACGGTGAGCATGGATTAAATAAGGTTGTGTTTTTTAAAACAAATTATGGCTGTTTTAAATGCGTAATTGCAACCAAAGGCAAAAAATGCTTTTCAAGTTTATCTAAATACGTACTTCGCATTTTAGAAAAAAACACGAGTTTACAAACTTTTTTTTTTTTTTTTAACCGAGTGGGCTCGGTCCCCAGGTACTTTATCATATATGACCTAGGATTGCTTACAGGGAGTGCTGAATTTAGCTGTAAGCCAAAAATCTATCACTTAGAGTCCTGTTTGGGGGCTCCCAATTCCAAAAAAAAAAAAAACTCCTTAGTACTTCCATTAATATTAAAACAAAAAAGAAAAAGGAAACATGAAAAGTACTCGAAGAATTATTTATTTTCAAGTCCTTGAAAACCTTATAATGTTCGAAATGTAGTTTCAGTCTATGAAATTTTATGCAAAATTTACTTGTAAAACCTCAGTTTTCTTTTCTTTTCTTTTTTTCAAGGAATCTGTGTTGTTACCTTTCAATGTAAGCAGGCCCGGACTGGCCAGGTCGGGAAGTCGGCGATCGCCGAGGGCCCCCGAGTCCCACAAAGGGCCCCCAAACGAGTAAAAACTTTTTTTTTCCCTTTTTTTAGGATCCGATCTATAGGAGGGGCCCAAAACAAAGAAAAGAGGAAAGTTTTTTTTTTAAATTCAGAATCAGAGATCCTAGCTAAGAAGGGCTCTCCAACGAGAGAAAAAGAAAAATTTAGTGGTTTCTTTTTAAATTTCGAGCTATGAAGGGACGAGGAGAAAGAGATATTGTGGCGGTTTTTTTCATTTGATTTCCTTGCAGGGGCCCCCCTCTCCTACAAATGGTTTTTCCATCCCCCTGAATACACTCGTAAACTTTGTGTTTTAGTGAACTCAATAAAGTCACATGATTCAGTTGTATATTTGGGGGGGGGCGGGAGAATACGTGGGATCAAGGGCTCCGCACATCTATCAGTGAATTCGTGGGCCCCGGGTCAGATATTGTAACGGGGCCCCCTACAACCCCCCTCCCCCCTTTAAATTCAAATTATTGACGTTTGGGCAGATATTTGGAATTTTGAACATTTTTTATTTCGCTTTACTCTAAATTTTCAATCATTTTATTTTTCATGGCATATAATGATGGTCATAAAGGGGTTGGCAGCAGGGCCGTATCCAGAGAAGACCTCCCCCCCCCCCCAACAAACGCAACCTTTCTATTTTGTAACTCAAAAGAGGAAAATAATTTATTTATTTATTTTTTTGTTCAATTGTCTGACAAACCTAGGAACCCTAAATTAGGGGGGAGGGGTGTGGCGTATTTTTTTAAGATTAGTTAGCTTTTTTTTGGATTCAAGCTATAAAAGGGCCCCAAACGAAGAGTAAGAGAGAGATTGTGGTTTTTTTTTTTTTAATTTTATTTCCTTGTAGGGGCCCCCTTCCGCCAAATGACTTTTCCATCTCCTTGAATACACTCGTAAACTTTGTGTTTCAGTGAACTCTATAAAGTCATATGATTCAGCTGAATATTTGGGGGGGGGGAGGAGAGTACGTGGTATCAAGGGCTCCACACATCTATCAGTGAATTCGTTGAATTCGTGGGCCCCGGGCCAGATATTGTAACGGGGGCCCCCTACAACCCCCCTCCCCCCTTTAAATTCAAATTATTGACGTTTGGGCAGATATTTGGAATTTTGAACATTTTTTATTTCGCTTTACTCTAAATTTTCAATCATTTTATTTTTCATGGCATATAATGATGGTCATAAAGGGGTTGGCAGCAGGGCCGTATCCAGAGAAGACCTCCCCCCCCCCCAACAAACGCAACCTTTCTATTTTGTAACTCAAAAGAGGAAAATAATTTATTTATTTATTTTTTGTTCAATTGTCTGACAAACCTAGGAACCCTAAATTAGGGGGGAGGGGGTGTGGCGTATTTTTTTTAGATTAGTTAGCTTTTTTTTGGATTCAAGCTATAAAAGGGCCCCAAACGAAGAGTAAGAGAGAGATTGTGTTTTTTTTTTTTAATTTTATTTCCTTGTAGGGGCCCCCTTCCGCCAAATGACTTTTCCATCTCCTTGAATACACTCGTAAACTTTGTGTTTCAGTGAACTCTATAAAGTCATATGATTCAGCTGAATATTTGGGGGGGGGGGAGGAGAGTACGTGGTATCAAGGGCTCCGTACATCTATCAGTGAATTCTTGGGCCCCGGGCCAAATATTGTAAAGGGGGCCCCCTCGGGATTTTTTCGGTGATTTTCCGATAGTTACTAAAAATATTCATCGAATAAAAATGTTAAGATGCCATTCTTTTTTTTTTTTTGACTAAAAACTATTTAAAACTATTCGAATGCATAAAATGTGTCTTGTTTGTTATTTATTATTAAGTACGTATAATTATAAAATTAGGTGTGCCTTGGTTTTTTGAACACCCCCCCTCCCACACACATTTTCTCTTCAAAACTTTCAGGTATTTTTTCATGAACTCACAATCAACCCTGGGGGCCCCTTTCCGCCAAATGATTTTTCCATCTCCCCGAATACACTCGTAAACTTTGTGCTTCAGTGAACTCTATTATACGCATGATTCATTTGTTTATTTGGGGGGGGGGGGGAGGATACATGGTATCAGGGACCCCGCTCATCTGTCATTGAATTCTTGGGCTCCTGGACCAGTCATTGTAACAGCGCTCCCCCCCCCCCCCCAAAAAAAAAACCAGCCCCATCCCCATCAAATTATTGACGTTTGGACAGATATTTAGAATTTTGAAAAATTATTATTTCGCTTTATTCAAAATTTTTAATCATTTCGTCTAATGGCACAATGAGGGGCATTAAATGGAGTTCAATAAGGCCTTTTCCAGAGAAGCCCCCCCCCCCCCCCGCAAAGGCAAAGTTTCTATTTTGTAACGCAAAAGAGGAAAACAATTTATTTCTTTTTCAACTTTCTGATAACAGAAAAAAAAAATCTATATTTTGTAACTGTTAAACAAGTGAAAATTTGAAGAACTGCTAAAAAATTTGGCAATTCAAAATCTCAGCTGCAAAACATATTTGAACACATTTGCACTGTCATCTCTCTTTCCCAATTCAATTGAAAGCACCTGCTGTATTCCTGTGGGGATTTTTGGCTACACATGGTGCCAATCAGGCCCCGCAGAAAAACTAGTAAACGTTTACAGACGATCGTCTTCTTTCTAATGTGTTTCTTGCCCCGAGGTACTTTTTTCCAACACGAGATTCGAAGAATAAGTTGTTTTCACAATAGTTCGGCGAGGATCGTCGTCTGTCGGAGGAATCTGCATGCATTTTTTTTATTTTTTTAAATGAAAGTTCAGATCATTTCATGACGATAGACACCAATTTCAGTTCAATCGGACGATTAGTTATTTTGTAATTAATTCTTAAAGCCGCCCGATAAGCCCCGCCCCCTATTTTCCCCATCTCCGCTGATGCCCGGCTGATGACGTCACAATTCACTTTACTCCTTCTCACCCTGGGCGCTCGCTCGTAAGCTCCCAATAGAACCGGGTCTCCAAACGTTTTGCCCACGGGCCACTTTTGAAAATTACCCAAGGCTCGCGGCCAGTCCACCCCCCTTCCCCCCTCCTAAATGGATATATCGCTCATCATACACATCGTAATTCAGAATCAGGTACATTTTTTGTATTAGAAATAGTTGAAATATATGTAATAACTGATGCACCATAGGGCGGCTCGTACAGGGGGACACGGGGGGGGGGGGGATTTCCCCTCACTTACAAAAGGAAAAGGGCCCTTCCCCCTCACTTTTTCAGAGTAAAAAACTAATGATCGATTGAAATTCTTTTTTTGCTCAGTGGATTGATTTATTTTACGGAAGTAAAAACTGCAAATTCTAAAAAATGGACTTCTTTTCAGGCTATTTCATAAGGGTGGAACTTAGAATCGGAAGGCGTACGTCAAAGGTGGCCATCCGTCTTAACTTTTAAGGCCACTTTTTAAATTGCTCATTTAATCATTAGTGTTAAAATCTATGTAACAAAATTCTTTAAAAAAAGACTTCAGGGGTGCTGCCTCCTCCCACGCAAACGTTTCTTTTGACCCCCACTTTTTTGGTGCACCAGCCGCCTATGAACTGCACTTTCAAATAAGCGTTGAGGCATTCATACAATTTAAAAACAAGCTTCAAGTTTTATATTACTCTTCAGTTTCCATTCATAGAATGTAGAATTTTTCTTAGAACATCATAACTAACATTCATTTAACACTGGGGTGAAAAACTAAAATAATCAGAGTTACTTAAAAAATTATTCCAAATTGGTTTATTTCCGAAGCTACCTACTCCATAACATTAAAAATTTCCTACTTAATCATCATTAATTATTATTTATGAAAAAAATTACATTTATTACCTGTTAGAAACATTTTGTATAACCTTATTAAATATTTTATGGACTTAGAAATTTTCCCTAATGTCTTTTTCTTACTATGATATATCAATATTTTTACTTTTATTTTTATTAAATGAACACACTTAATTTCTAAAGAAACAAATCACAAAAAATTACAATGAAATTTTTCAAGGTTAGATTAAGACAGAATACAGAAGCTAAACTACTTGATGTCAATTCATGATTTAACGATTGATATTGCCTTTATCGTAATATGTGATATTAGCAACTCTCAAAATATAAATACACAATAAATTCTTACAGTAGATTAAATTATACCTACCAATAGACTTAGCTCATGTATGCATCTAAAATCTGGCCCAAAGCTGCGGGCCAGATTTTAGATACTCACGGGCCATAGTTTGGAGACCCTTGCAAAATAAGATCGGTAGCATTCTCAAGATGGCTCCAAGTACGAACTGCCATTATTTTGTTGAATCTTGTTGCAAATCTTCAACATTTAACACACCAAATTCAATTTTCTTTAATGCACAAAAGGAGAAGACAAGAATGGTGCAAGAGCGATAAAAAATAAATAAAAATAAAAGTAAACTGAATGTTTGTGTTCTTCACTGTTCTATTGTGAAAAATATTTTACAGTACTTTATTTAACAGTATATTAATCATACAAGACCGGTTTTCATTTTATCCATTTACCGGTATGCATAGTTACACCTTTTTTCATTAAAAAGTGTTTTCTTTGGATGAATCTTTCATTACGTTGAACTAAAAATTATTAAAATGGGAGATACTCTAGATCACTCCTTTAAAATTAAGAAAATAATAATTAAATTAAAAAAAAAAAAAACTCCGAACTGAACTGATTTTATTTTTCCGAAGGATAATCGTGAACAGGTTATTGTTATCATTACTTGTTTGTTAATGTTTTATTTTCATGTATTGATTTATTCCATTTTGTTCTGCTTCAACTTTTGCATTAAAAGCATTTATTGCTATCTGAATTCAACACTCTTCCTGTAATTTCGTGTAGTTATCCCAATATCCCCCACGCCCATGATATCTTTAGGCGCTCGAGAAGCTCTCGGTGTTCATTTTATTAAGTAAACAATTTTACTTCGAAGTCATTTACTTGTGAATAAAGTGATGTACAATTGAATGTCCGATCTTGACGTCGGAATTTCTGGCATCGAAATGGTACATTCAGGAGGATATACATCTCTCTTTCCCCCTGAATATTCTCCCAAAGATTATAATAAGAACCCCTTCGTTTTTAATAAACAGCAGTAAGCAACAAGGTCTCCCCTGTCGTTTTCGCCTATCCCCCTCGTTTCTACCGCAACCAGTTTCGCCGTAGCGCAACTCAAAGTGAACCTTGACGTCGAAGCAAGCTCCTCCCCTTTTTGTGTCACGTGAACTTAGTTTCGTTTTTAGCCGATTTTAAGCTGTAATTTTGCAAAATCCTGAGCAGATTTTTAAAAACCGAGTTGATATTTGGGGGTTTGAAGTAATAGACTATTGAAATTAATCAACAGTTCGCGATTACCCGACCCATGCAGATTCCTCATTATTCTAAGAATCCGTCGCGCAAATTGTCCTCCTTGTGACATTCGTAGTCGAATTTCTCTGAGAAACAGATAACAACTCAATCAGCAATAGTTTCGTTAATAGGTTTGCTCCTTCAAACCAAAAAGGGGATGTCCATCATAAAACATGTTTCATTCACCAGAAAGGAGCAATTTGAATCTATTTCCTGTTCAGAGTTTGGTTTCGGGATACATCAATGGTTAGAAGAATAGGGCTTTGCCATTTGCCGCGAACTATAGCTGCAAGCTAATCCATGGGCACTGGGGAATTTGTGTGTGGTCTGAATCCTGAGTAGAGTGCCATGATGTCTCGTCAGCTGAGGGTTTTGTCCAGCGTTTGTTGTTTCCCACATCTGCTGGTCTTTAGCAGTAACTGTGCCGTGAAATGGTCGGCCTCCCACAAAATGTGTGAAGAAAGGGTGATTATTCGTCATTGCCTGATAAGCAAGCTAGAGTACCGAACAACTATGTAAGTACCAATTTATCTTTTATAAAAGATACACATTGGATTCCTTTAGAGCCCAATGAAGATTTTTTTTTTTGTATCATTTAACACATTGTTCTGAATTATTTAAATTTCAAAAGCACAATTTTCAATTGTGGATCCTTCACCCTTTTCTCTAGTAGAAGAAACCTTAGAACGTGTCTTTTTTTTTTTTTTTGAAAAATATACGGTTTAGAAACATATATCAGAAGTAAAGAGGAAAAAAAATGCATTATATCATATATTTGAATCGTATTAATATTTTAGGAGTATTTTGCTTGCATTGTTTTGTTAATTATTTTTGTTCAATTTTAACATGTTCATAAATTATATTTCTTTGATCTTGGTTAAGTTGCAGCTTTTAGAATGAGGTTGAAGTTTCATTTTAAAAGTAATAAGGGCAAAACAGTCCTTACCCTTATGTGTGTGTATTCCGCTGTATCAAGATTCGCAATAATGTTAAAGCTAAGACCTCTGAGGGGTATTTTTATACCCCTTTCCCAGGGTATACGCCCAAAATGTCGCGGCCGAAATGTCGCGGGCCAAAATGTCGCGGCCAAAATGTCGCCGGGAAAAAATGTCGCGGGCCAAAATGTCGCGGGTCAAAATGTCGCCGGTCCAAAATGTCGCCGGTCCAAAATGTCGCTGGTCAAAATGTCGCCGGTCCAAAATGTCGCTGGTCAAAATGTCGCCGGTCCAAAATGTCGCGGTCCAAAATGTCGAAGGTCTAAAATGTCGCAGGCCAAAATGTCGCCGGTCAAAAATGTCGCGTGTCCAAAATGTCGCCGGTCAAAAATGTCGCCGGTCAAAAACATCGCGGGTCAAAAATGTCGCCGGTCAAAAACATCGCGGGTCAAAAATGTCGCCGGTCAAAAATGTCGTGTGTCCAAAATGTCGCGGGTCAAAAATGTCGCGTGTCTAAAATGTCGCCGGTCAAAAATGTCGCGGGCCAAAATGTCGCCAGTCCAAATGTCGTCAGACAAAAATGTAGAAGGTCCGATATTGATACAGTTGGTACCAAAAATTAAAACATATGAAAAGGCTTTTTTACACCAAATTAGCAAAAGATTGCTAATTGCTGTTGATGAATGTGTGCGTTAACGATAGTATGGACTAAAATTTTTGAAAAATACTGAAAAAAATTTACCTTTTTGGCTTGTAAATGTTTCGAGCGTTTTGCAAGAAACAAATAGTTTTCAAACAAGCCTACGTTATTTATTTACAATAGCTTATTTCACCGTGACTCGCTATCTACCAAGCTAAAAACGAATAGATTAGCAGCCCAAGCCAAGTTTAATTGATATCGAAAGGAAAATTTATGAGTTAAAAAAGAAGTTGAAGAACAGGGAAATGAATAAGACAGATATACAATGTTTGAAACTTGGTTTTTGTTCAAATTTCTTACATGATTGAAAGCAAGTCTATAATCTATATACATAAAAGACTACTTTTGTATCCGTATGTCCGGGGTAATCTTCCAAACTACTGAACCGATTTTAACCATTTTTTCACCGTAGATAGCTGCAGTAACAGGGAGCAGGATAAGCTATAATTTATTTCTAAAAAGCTTAGTTTAAAAAAGTTATTATGGAAAATAGTAAATTTCATGTAGCTTCCCCATTAAATGATTAAATTTTCAGTCCATTGTTGCAAAAATTCGTTGCCTGGCAACAACAATATTAATAGTGATCATAGTGAAAATGTGAACCAAGGCTTCACTGGAGTAAGTTTGAAATTTATTGCTTTCTTAGGATTTTTAGATTCATCTGTGCCAATAATCGCTAACGGGGTAAAAAAAAAGAGAGTTGATTTTGGCAACAGTTAGAGGACAGAAAATGTTTATAGTCAAAAAATTTCTAAGTTTGGTACGTAAGATGTTTTCACCAATGTAGTCACAAGGATATAAACTAATGATGGGACTTATTTTACGTGTAATGTTTGGAAATACTTGACAGTGCAATTGATTTTACAGGATGCGGGGCAGAGAAACTTGCTGATTTTAATTGGATGCTAATTAGCAAGGAGTGGTCAGGAAGGAGTGGGAAGAGTCTCATTTTAAAGAGAGGGTCCTGAAGTTTTGTTATCTCATAGTTTAGTTGTCGCCATGCGTTGGACAAAGGAGCAAACAGCGTTCGCCGCCGAATCTTACTTTTCAAATAATCTTTCGGTGGTCGCCACTCAACGTGCCTCCCGAACTCGGTTCAAAATTCAGCCCGTTGTTCCCATTCCTGGCTGGGAATCGACTGTTTTGTCGGTGAAAACGTTCAGGGAAAGTGAGAGTGTGGCAAACAGAGGCCCAGGAGGTCAACGGATTTCCAGAACCCTAGAAAACGTTGAAAAAGTGAGGAAGTCGTTTTTGCGCTCTCCCAGGCGTTCGGCGCGTAAACACGTTGCTGCTTTGGGGATTTTTGATTGGACACTGAGACGAATTCTTCACAACGAACTCCAGTTTCATCCCTACAAACTTGCTGTGGTTCACCAGTTGAGTGATAACGTCTCCTTGAAAGGTGACGTACCGTGACCGGCCCGCTCTTCCGATTTGACACTCTGTGACTATTTTTTATGTGGGTATCTCAAATCTATCGTTTACAACGACAAGCCCCGGACCCTGCAACGCCTGAAGAACAACATCCGGCTTACTATCACCAACATCCCATCAGTCGATATGCTCGAAAGAGTGCAACAAATCTAGGGTACATGAGTGCATCATTAACAGGGGCCGTCATTCTTCCCGATGTAGTTTTTAAATCTAACTAATATAAAAATTCAGAATGGGTACCATATCTTATAAAAAGTAGTAAACTGATACATGGTGTACTTTTCCCTTAGTTGACTTTTCAAGTCTGCAAGTTTCTCCGCCGCACCCTGTACCAAGCTTATAACATTTTCGATTTACCTAAACATTATTTGTAGCTTGCATTTGTATTTAAGCCGTGTAATACAGTTTTTCAGTTTGTCCAGTCAGAAAAAAATGCCATTGTTTACAGAATAGCCATTGTGTGTATAGATATGCACTTTAATGTATGAAAAATTCATGAACGAGTGTCACTAAAACGCCATACCCGGCCGAAACCCGGGCAGGGCCGGGTACCCAGCTAGTATTTAAATAATAGAGGTGTTTTTATTTTCTTTTTCATAAAATGTGTAAAAGAAAGTATTGGATCAGTGAAAAATTGTCAGTTTGGAAGAATTTACACGTTCTGACATGTGCTGAATTCAATTTTACCGTTTATTTTTTTAAAGGAAAATTTGTAAGTGTATCTGCGTGACCCATTTTTGGGGGGCGACTCTACCACAAAACTTAATGCGTGAATTAGAATGAAATTTGGTACATACATGTACCAACCAATATGTGATTCAGTGCTGATTGGTTTTTGCCGCTAGTTCTTCCAAGTTTTTACATGCAAGAATGTAATGGAACGTTTTCAGCATAGCGTGATTACTATGTCTGAAGAAGGTTCAGACGAAATCAAATAAATGGCCCATAGGAAGCCTTCAGTAGATACACCACATCATCGAGGAAGCAGAGCAATTGAACTTTTTATTTTTCATTATTTGTGAGTGATGTATGTCCAGAAGTAATGCAAGTACTCAGACAAAATTTTGTTTGTAGAATGGGGTCTTAAAGGGAGAGATGCTTTTCATTTCTGGCGTTAATCAGCTCAGACATGGTAATGTACCTTCGTTACAATCAGTATTTAAATTTGGAGTTGAATATAATACCATTTTTTCTCTTGACATTTCACCTCCCCTTCCACCACTCAGTTGTTATAAAGAAAGCAATAATTCCATGAACTAATTTGATTTTAAACGCCCCCAAACAACTCTTTAAGAAAATGTTCGAGAAGAAAATTGCCGGCTACGCGGTGTTTAAACTGTATTCCGTTTTTGCAAAAGGAAAAAAAAAAGCCTTTACAGCAAATTTATTTGTATAATTTCCCTAAATAATAATAATTTTCCAAAAAATAATAACCCTAAATATAGTTTGAAAAAACTAAAAAATGCGCTTTTAGAGTAAATCAAATTCAAAAGAAGATTTTGAAAACTTGAATATCCGCTAAGTTTACATGCACTTATAATATGCATTCTGTGGACGATCAATGCCCAACTCAGAACTAATAGCAAATGCACTAATTGCACATCAACATGCAATACAGTTTAGCCTTTAATAATAATAATGGTATTAAACATATTACTTTTACGTTTGTAAAGAACATGAATTTTATCTTTGACTCAGAGTTACATACATACAAACGAATAAACAAAAAAACAAACAAACCCACATATGAAACTAATAGAAGCGTAGTAAAAAGGAAGAAATTTAGCGTCCCTGGGCCCTAAGTACAGCCCTGAAAAACTATGGCATTATTTTGGTACTGAAATAATTTAAGCTTTAGAAGAAATCAATTTAGTTACATTTTTGTTAATAAATTAAGCTAATTTTCTAAACTGCTACGTTTAAAAAAAATTACTAAACAAGTGTATTTATCATATCGTGATAAGCTTATTAGTAAAATTGAGCTACATAATTAAGCTGCATTGAATTTGTGAATTACTG
Source organism: Uloborus plumipes (assembly GCA_038373865.1). Taxonomy (NCBI): domain Eukaryota; kingdom Metazoa; phylum Arthropoda; class Arachnida; order Araneae; family Uloboridae; genus Uloborus; species Uloborus plumipes. Next base: position 12,421 of record JAXGGA010014397.1, read on the forward strand.
GAAACATTAAAGCTGTACTATGCACTTAGCGTCATTTTGGAACGGCTATATTTTGAACTGAAAACATTTTGAACCGGCGGCATTTCGGACCGGCGTTATTTTGGACTTGCGATATTTTAGGGAGGTGACATTTTTGACCGGCGACATTTTGGACCGGCGACATTCCGGCCCGCGACATTTTGGGCAAGCGACATTTTGGACAGGCGACATTTTGGCCCGCGACATTTTGGCTCGGCGACATTTTGGACCGGCGACATTTTAGCCCGCGACATTTTGGCTCTGCGATATTTTGGACCGGCGACATTTTGGCCCGCGACATTTTAGCCCGCGACATTTTGGCTCTTCGACATTTTGACCGCGACATTTTGGCCCGCGACATTTCGGCTGCGACATTTTGACCCCAAACCCCTTTCCCAGTTGCGTACGGAGGTGGGCTGATAGGACTGCAGCTTCCTCCGAAATTTTCCAAACAAATTTTTGAAATTTAAGCTGAAATCGTTTATTTATTTTTATTTTTATATATTTTTTTTTCTTGCTGAAATCAAGACATGAGAATATTTCTTTTGACAAGAAAATTAAGTTTAGGGCAAAATTAAAAGAAAGGGGAAAAAAGTAAATTCCTTCTTTTTTATCTGTCCATTTTACTGTACGTGACGTGTATGGTTATCTTATAATTGTTGTTGACATTTACTCCAAATATGTGTCAGACACACCGATTAATACTTGTTAGTTCATCTAATTCTGTTAAATAAATTTCAACAAATGGGTGATTGAAACCCAATATTAGGAATTTTGTAAAATAAATGGCAAAATTAATGTTATTAAAGCTCAAATTTGCAAAATAATTGTGTCCACTTGTTAAGACCTTCTTCAATAAAGAAAATTTCTCGAATTTCAATTTTATCATTTTCTATTTTCATCAAAACACTTTACTTCTCAACAATAATTCTAATGATAAAAATATTTTTAAATTGTGTCTTTTTGTCATCTGAAATTAGCATTGATATCAAAAATTCGGAACACTTATTTTTTAGCTTAATTTTATGAGGTGTTGCACCTCAGCCTCCTATCGTTACGTTTCTTTACTTTAGTAATTAAATTTAACTTTCAAAATAAGTTAACGGCTGCAAAGCTCAATGAATTAAAATATATGTAGGGGAATGTGGGGAAAATGAAATGGTAAATATTTTCACAGTTTGCCACATTTTTTTGAAAGTACAAAATAACTGCCAAAGATAAAAATAATATTTCAACGACACTTGTATTACAAATTACATTATTCCTTCTTAATGTACAATAAAATTTAGAACAATTTCCCATTTGTTTCTTTTGAAGTAGGTAAGTAAGCTTAACTATTTCATTTTGCCCCACTTGCCCCCACTACATATATTTACTTTGTCGATAAAATCCAAAAAAAAAAAAATTATAAAAATAAAGGAAAAAACATTATAGTTGAGTTAAATAAATACTTAAATAACAAGATTACTTGATGAAATATGTAACCAACCTTTCACACTTATGCTTATCGTTTTCAGTAAGGAACCTTTTAATGAACGAACAGAAAAAATAGGAAATTAAAACTCCTTCGCAAATTTACAAAATTATTTTTGCACCTTTATTTCATCGCAATGCAGGCATTTTTTGTAAAATTATAATGGTAAGGTAGCTGATGGATTAATTTTGGTTATCTGAAATAAATTCTATGAATACTAAACATAAGCAACATTTTTTGTTTTTTTAATTTAATCCAAAAAATAAAAAGCATTCTTACAATGACGTGGCTGTGATTGTTTTTTATTACAAAGTATTCTCTTAAAAAACATTATTTTATTCACGAAATATTGACGAATATTATTTAATATTACAAGCAAACGGCTTTAAAGAATTCAATATTTCATAAAAATTTAAATTTTGGCTATTTTAATAGAGGCCACTTGTGTTGACGCACGTAACCCTTGTGGCTTTTAAGGGAGCCTAATTAGGTTCCGTGGAACCCAAGTTGAAGACAGCTGCTTAAATCTAATTTCTGCCTCTTTAATTTTAATTACGATAATTAATTTTCTTTCGGTGCAGATATAAGGGGCTCCAGGCCCCCTAGGAGGGCCCCTTCAGGCGAAGGTCGTGAGTTCGAATCTCCATGATCCTAAAATTTCCGATCCAAGTTTCCATAAATATACAATTTAAATTCATCGCTAGATTGGGCATTGCCGGTTTTTTGGGAAAAAAAAAAAAAACTATTTCTAACAGTAAATCGCAGAAAATTTGTTAAAATTATTTCAACAAAACAGAGGCATTGATTTCAACTTTGTTATTTTATTAAGTATTGCGTTAATACATAGCATCACTGCATGGAGGTTCATTAGCTGAATTTGTCACTTTGTCAGAGCAGGTGCAAATAAGGTGAACAACGTGGGTTCTATTCCCACTGCGCCAGAAAAGTCAGTTTTTGATTGATTTCTTTTTCGTTAGCTGAAAAAGCTAAAACTTATTACAGAATTTTAAACCACACGTGTTGTTGCATTACAATAAAAAAAGAAAACGTTTATTTTAGTACGAAAAATCTTCTTGATCTCCTCATTTATTATTTTTCAAAGGTCTTTTTTTCGGGGGGGGGGGGGGCTGCCATACATTTCTTAATGCTTCATCAAACCATAAGTAAAGCATTATTTAAAAGATTTTATTCCGCACTGCCGTCAAATTATTTTTCAAAAAATCATTTTGATTTTTTTAAAAATTACATTACAAAAAAAAAAATCTTTTTCTACATTCATAAATAAATAAATTGAAAAAAAAAAAAAACCCGAAAAAAAAAAAAGATTTTTGAACTGCCGCTGTCGAATGTAAATGCTTCTTACAGGTCAATTAGTAGAAAATGCTAAATATACTAATTTACCAGTAAAAATATTTGGTCAACGTTTAGATAAAGCAAATTAATTCTTTTGAATTCAGTAAAATAACTGTTCAAAGGAATAAGCTCTAAAAATAACTAATAAAACAGCTCGCCCCCCCCCCGCCCTCCATAAAGAAAAATGCAGTTTTCAGAACGTAATTAAAAAAAAAAATCCGGGTCAGGGGGTTCCAGGGCCCCCGAAAAGGGGTACGGAAAAGGGGGCCCCCTTCCAGTACCTAGCCGACAACCCCAAGAAGAGCCAGTCCGGGCCTGAATGTAAGTGCCTTAAAAATGTGCAGACTTGCCTTTAAGAAGATTAAGACATTTCAACTGAACCTTCGTATCCTTTTTTAACAGTTTTTAGATTTTTTGTGTCCCATCTCTCCCATTTTAAGCCCCATTTAACCTTGTTTGTGGAAATTTAGATAAGTCATATCGAAATGATATTCACAAGCTTTGTAATTTCTAAATATAATTTTCATTATTTTAATCACATTCAATAGTAGAAATAAAATCATGAAACGTTTAATTTTTCTTTTTGTAATATATTTTTTTAAATAAAGCACGAATAATTTTTGCATAAATATTGTTTATTTAAGTTCTAAACTTGACTACTAATTTAAAACACTAGTTTGACTACCCGTAAAGTTTCACAACCTGTATCTGCTTATAGATAAATGTCCTTTCGTCACCAAAGTCTTTCTTTTCGTCACCATCAAAAACAACATAAATTAAATACATGTCAAAATTATAACTGCTTCTCATTGACAAGGCACGTGGTTCTGTTTTGCATAAAGAAACATTTGTTTTTATACCCAATAGGTTCTTGGTGAACTAACTGAGATGTAATATTTTGGCAATAGAAGCGCATTCAAAATGTTACCTTAATGATGGACCAATTTTATATGCTTTTTTTTTAATTACTTAACAGAAAGTTTAATAAGAAATTTAAATAATAAAAGTTGAATTACATATTGTATTCTGATAAACAAGTTTAGTTAAATAATATCATGTAACGAAAAAGAGATTTCCTGCGCTCCAAAAACACGAAGAGTAAAATTGATTTTACCCTTGATTTTCTGAAAAACATTGAGTTAATTGGGAAAAATATGTTAGGTTGTTAGGATTCAATCCATATATTTCTGAGGAAGATGATATATGGACGGTGGCAAAATATTATTTTTTAAAACTCGACTCATATTTACTTCTTTCTGGAATTCACCAGAAATATAATTTTTAAATTCTTCAACTAAGCCGTGTAAGTTACTTTTTTAGTCAATTTTTCTTTATTAGAAAAAAGATAAATTCAGAACTTGAAACACCAATATTAGAATATGATCCCGTCGAAAATGTCTCCAAAAGCAAAAATAAGTCAGAAAATGAAATTAATTAATTAAATAAGTGTCTAAAAACATTTAAAAAAATATGAAAAATGCTTATAAAACATGTAAAATATTTAAAAGAAAAATGATCAAATAAGGTTTGTGCTAAAATGTAATTGAAGTTATAAACTAACGCAAATAAAACACACATTATGAAGAAAATACAGCAAATAGCGACTTTTTGACTCGGAAATGTTTTGAAACAAATCTGATCAATACTAATACAATAAAAAAAGTTTTAAACTACTTCAGTTTTGCTTTTTCTAATAGCTTTATGTTCTTTAAGCGGTGCTTTTCTGCTTGATTTTCTTTACAAGATCATAATATTTTAAGTGCTATAGGCCGCATTCGTCAAAGATTTTGCTGCCTCGTCATTTATTAATTAATTATTATTATTATTATTTTGTGCATTTAAGAGTTCAGTACAACCTTCTTAGCATCATTAGAGACGGATTTTGCTTTATCTTGAACAGATACAATATTTAAAATAAAGAAGTAGCAGAAATCTCTTTTTGTTTTACCCTCTCCTATTAATGTAAACTTTTTATCTACTTACTTACTTTTTCAGAAACTAAATTGTTTACAGCAAAATCCATTCATAATGTTGTATAGCATACTGTCATGCCTACAGCAAACAATGGATCGAGAAAAAAGGAAGAGGGATTTGGAAATCTTTAATTTTAATCAAAAAAGTAACTTTTAAATTTTTTAAAAAATGAATTTGTTTCTCATGATAAAAGTTGATTTTTTAATTGTAACCATTATCAATATAAATTAGCCATTCGTGTCTGTCATTTCGTTTTCTTTTTTCCAGGGGGAAGGGGGATTCAAAAGGTGTATACTCAATGCAAATTTTATCCGATAACAACAAAAATCACGATCAATTTTTTGTGAAAGCATTAATTTTTCAAAGCCCCTCCACCTCGGCCCTTCCTAAATTACAGGCCTGCTAACGCATGTAAAAAATTTCTAAATACTAAAAAAAAACGTTCAGAAGTTACTAACCATAGCAGCATCATCTCATCGGCCGATGATCGGCCATTCATCGAAACCCGATGAAATTCTCTTCGGCTAAACAGAATCGGAACAGCAAAATGCGATGAGTTTTGCTCGAAATACGATGAAATTTGGAGCAATTTAGGAGCAGTGCAGTCCCGTGCCGATGAATTTAGGATCAATTTTGGATGCTCGGCTTATTTTCAACGGGAAAGTGGATCGGAAGGATATCGCTTTCCGATGAAAAGTAGCTCATCGAAAACTTGCTCAGATACTGATCGGAACGATGTCATCGTGCCTTACGGGATCAGTTTACGAGGAGTTCGATGATCGGCCGAGAAAAATCCGATAAGTTGATGCTACTTGGGAAGTGCCCTTAGTATGATACTAATTTTTGTCGAAGTAGAGAAAATTAAATTCCTAATGTAAAATTAAAAAGAATCGTTTTCGTACATTTTACAAGTAATTTAAACCATATGGGTGCAGAATATACATTTTCAAAATTGAAAGAATTTCTTTTTTGTTTTTTGCAGAAGATCAGTACAAATTAGATATTATTAAAACTATTACTTTTAAATCAAATATTAACTCAAAATCATGTTACATACACTGCAAAATATAAACCTGTTTTTACAGTATTCTACTAGAAGCAGAGTTTTACAGTAATAAACTGTAAAATTAACAATTTTGCAGTTTATTACTGTAAAATGAAAAATTTTACTGTTTATTACTGTAAAATGAACATTTTTAGTTTATTACCATAAAATTAGCTCTATTATACAGTAAAAGCAACATTATGATACTGGTATCATATGTTCCAGTTTAAAACTGTAAAATGCACAGTAATAAACTAAAATTAGCAGTTTTGCAGTTTATTACTGTAAATTAGCACTTGTACAGTTTATTACTGTAAAGTTAACATTTTTACAGTTTATTAACATAAAATTAGCTGTGTTATACTGTAAAAACAGCATTTTATTTTCTGCAGTGTAGAAAAACTGAGGGGAAATATACTTTACTTACAGAAACGAGTTATCCGTTCGGATCATTAGCACAGTTTTGCTTGTTTCTCTCCTCAGATCTTAGAATGGTATAAAAGTGCCGGGATTGAAAAAGTTGTTTCATTTAACTTTATCAAATTTTCCACAGCAATCAACACCACACTTAAACTCCTCTTTTTTAAGTACTTCCAGCCCAAATTCGACCTTGACCATGAAACCCACTTGGTGCTTCCACAGTGGGTCAGTAGGGCCGATCACCATGACAACGTCCCACAACAAACATCCCCTCACTGCTGGCCCCTCTGATAGAATGCCTATCACTGCACCGCGCAGCGATTTATGCGCAGGGGGTATGAAAGGGTTGAGTTGCATTGTTTTACTACTCTCCCCTGAAATTCTGGGAACAATTAGACACGCTACTACACCGTGTTGTCAAGGCCAAGGCCATCTTTTGCACAGGGTGGAACTGGCGGTGGGATTCAGGCTGAACAAGGAAGTGGATATTTTGATGGCTTTATGCACATTCACTTCCCTTTTCAACTTTTTTTTCAGCTTTTTAAGTAAAAATGGAAAGTGCAGACTTTTTAGAAAGTTGTCTGCTTGTACACTGCAGAAAATAAACTGTTGTTTTTACTGTATAATACTGACAGCAGAGGTTCCAGTTTAAAACTAAAAGCATAGTAATAAACTAAAACTAGCTATTTTACAGTTTATTACTGTAAAACTAGCAATTTTAGTTACAATTTTAGAGTTTATTATCCTGAAATATGCAACTTTACGGTTTATTACCATAAAATTAGCTGTATTATGCTGTAAAAACATCTATTTTTTTGCAAATGTAGCGGTAGTAGTATTTTCAACAAGTAGTTTATGCAGCATTTAAACCTTACCAATTATAAATTTAAAAAACTGACCGTTCATTTCTAACTTTTTAAATAAGTATAAACTAGTTGACCTGCACGAAGCATTCGTACTTGATAGAAGGAACGCAAAAACTCGTTTTTTTTTTAAATTTTTTTTTTTTTTTTTGAATAACAGCAAAAAAGGGGAGTTTGTTAATTTTTCGCTGATAGCAGGGGGAAATCTTACTTTTAAGATGTCAAATACTAGTTAACTGCAAAAGTAATTTATTTAGATATTGATAATTATAATAATAATAATTATTATTATTATCATTATCATCGTCGTCGTCGTCATCTATCTGTTGTTATTAATTGTGGCAACTCGAGCGGTGTTTCATCGAACTACAGGATTCCATGAATGAATACCCCTCTGCTTCAAAACATTCATACAATATACACACAAAAACATTTTTTTATTGAATAAAGATACTATTTTTTTATTAAACATTAGAATGCATAAAAACACGAATTGAACAAAATAAAGAATGTATGCTGAAATAAAATTTTGCGCATTGACTAATGACAGTTTTGCTTCGCTCGTGCAGTGCATGAGAGCGAAAAATATTTATTCATCTTTTCCTTGTACTTACAAAAGTCTAACAAAATAATAATGAACACATTCATTTACAGAAAGATAAACTTGTTTTTATGTACATGAATAGGATGATTTTGATAAATAGGAGTCGATAATAAGGCGAATTCATTCATTGGCGTGAAATATTTGGCACTAGTACCTGTGCAAGTAGAGATATAATCTAGTAGTCACACAGTGTTACCATAAAGGTATTTAGAGTAATGGGTTACAAAAATAAAATTATTATTTAACCAAAAATTTAACATCGTACCTAACTCCCAGTTATCGCGAGTATCAAGTAATTGATAAATAGAATCCAAAAAGCATAAGAGCTAGATTTTAAGCTTGTAGCCAGAAATAAGTGACATAATATATCAATCAAAAATTTATATGTTAAAAGTATACATAATCTCTATCTCTAGAATGTTTTCCTCTTAACAAGATGAAAGACTTTTATATGGCCTAATACCTAGGAAGAGGCAAAGTGAAAAAAGAAATATTTTACTCTGTAAGTTGTTACATAATCATTTAAAGAAATTCATTTAAACTTTAATTATGATGATTTGGAAAAGGACACATTATTCCTTTATGATTTCAAAAATTGTTAAAATGTCCTCAAATATTCTAGTTTAATGACAAAATGAAAATTGTAACATATTACACTTCAATGAACAGAAAGATTTTTAACTTTCCCATTTTCACATTTTTACTCAAAATTTGTTGTCGCTTACTTATATTCCAAGCTTCATTTTTCCGTTAAGTTTTTTACAGTAAAATTGTAACGGTTGATTTGGCAGCAAATGGTTACAAGTATGAAATTTTAAATGAAGCACTTTAATTAAACTTGTGTCCTGCAAAAAAAATAAATTGATATGATTGTGGAAAAATTATGGAACAACTATGGAATAACAGTGAACTAATGGAAGGGAAGCAATGGAGCAACAGTACATGAGGAGCAAACAGCAAAGTTAATATTATGACTAAAAGTACATTAATGTTGTCTATTTAACCCGGGAGAAGTCTCGCGGGGTCCAGTGTACCACAATCATTAAAAACCTTCTATTTTCGAGTCTGCAACTCAATTGATATGAACTCGAACTTTAGTATCTTAATTTCTAAATGTTTTCTTTCAAGAGCACCTGCAAAAACTTGATTTTTTTCATTTGTTGAGAAAGCGGTTTTTATTTTTAGCTGGCTATCTGCAACGGGAGGCAAAATCCAACTGGGAGCCAAACTCAACAAACCAAAATTTCTGGGGTTCAGAGTGAACAATTTACTTGCAAGGTTCGCTTCATTTTTATTCTGGGATGAATGCATGTACAATTTGATACATGTACGATTTGATTGGGTATGTATCAAGTGTCTTTACGTTTTTCTTTATTTCGCTTCTTTTTTAGAAACATTGTAAGTTTTTCTAGTAAACTTGTTGTAGTAGCCAATTGAAAAATTCTTAAACTGTCATTATTATGCAGAAATAGATATTTTACAAATTTGCAATAAATTGTTTCCAAAATTTACATGCATAAATTACATTAAGCAAACATTAACAGATGGGGTCATACAGGCACCCCGCGTGAACTTCTGTGTTCTGATTGGCACAAGGGATCCAGCTTCTGGTTCAGGAGGGAGTCATTTTCGGAAAGGGAGGGGTCACAGTGCAATTTTTTGTGCGAAAATGTGGGTATTTGGCGGTTTTTCGGGCTATAAGTCCCAAAAATGCAGTTTTAGGTCATGTTTTTCCGTTTAAGGGAGGGGTCATGACCCCCATGACCACTCCTCTGGAACCGCTCTTGGCATCTCCCGGGTTAAATGAGAAATATTGCGTTACAAATAAACATCTTCTGTCCTAAAAGAATCAAACAGAAGCTTTGATTCATGACAGAAAATATAGAAAAAAAAGTTTAAGTTTTCACTTTCGCCCTAAAACAATTTCCTGATGCCGAACGCAATGACCAAACTCCCTAGAAGGCACCCAAAGGACAGTGTATGACCCAGAACAGCCGCACTCTTCCTGTATCCTTTCACGAATTGGGGATGGGGTTCAGGTTCGAACCCAGACGGATAGGTCACTTCCGTGGGCTCGTTGGGGTCTGCTGTAGTCCTCTTGATGATGAGTCCCTCCTTGCTGTAGGCCGGGTGGCAGTAGGCGTTGATGCCCACTTTCACCACGTCGAAGAAGATCTCTTTGGTCAGGGTGAAAGGTTTTTCGCCGCAGTGTTGGAGGGTTTCCTCGAAGCACTGGGTTGTCTCGGTGACGATGCTTTAGGGGAGAAAAAATATAGATAAAGTTATTGACAGAATAAATAACTTTGATGTAAAAAAAAGTGTAGGGTGTTTCAAATTTCTCATTGCTAGCTAGTGGTGCTCGCTTGCAATGATGCGGAATCCCACACTGCAAAATAAACTGTTGTTTTCACAGTATAATACTCGAATAGAGATTCTAATTGAAAACTAAAATGTGTAGTAATAAACTGTAAAATTAGCGACTTTGTAGTTTATTACAGTAAAATTAGCAATTTTACAGTTTATTACCATAAAATTAGCTGTTTTATACTGTAAAAACAAAGGTATTATACTGGCAGCAGAGGTTCCAGTTTAAAACTGTAAAATGCACTGTAATAAACTAAAATTAGCGATTTTTACAGTGTATTACTGCAAAATTAGTTGTATTATACTGTAAAAATAACATTTACTCGTTGCAGTGCTGCAAATATGCAAATGGAGAGCATCCCGCGTTTTTTTAACACTAAAGTTACTTTTTGGTGAATTATTTTAAGTTAATTCATGAACATACTCAATAGCGTACGTAGACGTAGATGTGCCCCCTGCAAGATTTGTACATACGCCCTCCCCCCCCCCCAGAAGAAACCTTGGAGGGATATTGGCTCAGGAGAAAATAGAAATTTAACTATAAAAAATATTTTTTCAGTGTAACTTAGTGATAATTTTTCTGGATTGTGAGCCATTAAACTTCGTGAGCCATGAATGCCACTGAACATACTCTTTTCATTCAAAGATTATTTCTTACTTTTAGTTCACTTTGCTTTAAAAGCGTGTTTTTTTTCCCTAGCTTTTTAAACTATCATTTTATTTCAGTGAATTATTCAAAGGAGTTTTTTTTTGAAGTTGTTTCATTCCATCACAAAAATGGCACTAAGTACGTCCTATGCTTTTGATTTTTTTTTTAATTTTTTCCACCGACTAACCTTTTTTTTTCTATTGCATTTTCATTTATTTGAATACAACTAATATATGTTGTATACAAAAAAATAATTTAGACGGGATTTTTAAATATTTTGACACCTTCTGCAACAGAATGGGTAAATAGCAAAATATACAAAGAAGATTTTCAGAAAGTCATTCTAATCCTAAAGACAAATTATAATTACAGAGAAACAAAAATTAATTAACAGTTCTAAAACATATTCTCTCTTCAATTTCAAGAAAAATAAGAATAATAATAAGAATAATAGTTCAAGATTAAGAAAAGTAGCAAGTTTACATGTATACACATAAGAAATTTTTTTTTTGCTTATACGCGGTTAACCTCATAATTATGTGTAATAAAGTATTTTCACGTTGCTTAATATCAAACTGGTCTTATTATCTTAGAATCTTGCTGCCTTATAAAGTAATAATTTATTTTACCTGCATGTAGTGTTTCTTTTCGCTTCTGTAGCATGTAGGGTTAATCCAACGTGAGCCAGATCGATCAGCCGCTTGCTGCACATAATCAAGTCAATCAACCGGTCATGAACACACTGAGCAAGAGCCACGAACCCTAAGAAAAGAAGTGTTTGCATGAAATATTTCATTTGCGGCAAAGATCATTGCGGGAGTTATCATAACGTGGAAGGCATACTTGGCACGTATTCGTATTGTTTCTCCAAACTCCGCATCAAAAGCATGGGGCCTGTTTTTACTTCCTGTGCACACTCCAAAAAATAAACATTGTTTTTACAGTATAATACAGCTAATTTTATGGTAATAAACTATAAAATTGCTAATTTGTCAATTTTACAATTTATTACTGTGCATTTTATTGGAACCTGTTTCCAGTATTATACTGTAAAAATAAGGTTATTTTTTGCAATGTATTGATTTTCTGTATCCCATCTAGTCCACGCTACTTGAGAATAATCGAGTATAAATACGCACTTCCTAACTAGTTTTGGATTTGAAGGCTGTCCACAAAAAACGGACAAAATCTTCAACGGGTCCACGGAACGAGAACCTCCGATCTAAAACGAGTTTCTGCTGTAAATCTGTTTTCTTTGCAAGTCGTGTATCATGTCACGAAAGCTACATTGCAGTTTACTTTTTGGAGCAATGGAGGAGTGCTCCGCTTCGAACATGACCTATTTTATAATACTTAGCTAGTACGAAAATATCAAAGTAAAGATTCCATTCATAAATACCGAATATAATTCTCAGAATAAAATGCTTAATTTAGAAGTAGAAATGTAACAGCAGTCATTACAATGATGTTTTGGAGAAATTATTCTTCAAAAGAAGACAGAAGCAGTAGCGTACATAGACTTCAGCGCCCCCCCCGCATGATTTATTAGTGCGCCCCCCCCGTAAGATTTATAAGTATGCCCTATCTTAGATGTATGGCAAAAAATTAAAAGCTATAATAAGACTTCGTTGAAGAGCATTCTGATGTTTAAAATCAAGTTTATTTCAAATTATAAAGTAATGATGAAAATTGCAATTGCAATGAAAAAGCAGAATTCAGGAAAGGAAATAAACACTATACACTTGCCACATTGAGATCTTACTAGCAAATACCAGGATATCTTACAATAATATACTCCTAATTTCATCAAAGGTTACTGTTAATTATAAAGCACATTGGAAAAAAAACACAAGGAAAAATATTTGCAGCATTTATGCTAGAATCTAATAAATTAGACTTATTCGAATTGAAACTGAACGCGATTTCATTATTTGCGGCATGAAAATCATTTACAGTATCAGTATTCATGTTAGAATTTTTTAAACTGGACTTACTTGTATCGAAACTGGCGGGAATTTCCTTTGTTCGCGGAAGATGAAAATGTGTTTGCAATATCATTTTCTGCACTTGCAAATTTCCTTCACAAATCGAATAGGCATAATTATTCTTAAAAAAAACTATTAATCTTCTGATATTTTTCACCCTTTATTGCTTCTTCCTTTTCCGAAACTGTGCACTAGTTTTTTTTATTCATTTTAATGGAAACTTAGTAAAATATCAATCTATGACTATTTCGCGTGCAATATTAAAGCTAATTAGGTCAGTACATTGGAATAAAATAGACAAGGAAAAGAGTTCGACTTCGAGCTCTGTAGGTCTGCCGTGATCGCATATTTAAAGCAGACATGGTGGCGGCAATAACAAGTTTGCTGTAATAGCACAATTATCGTCCCGCTTTTCAATCCAAAATGGCATAAATTAGTTATTGTGACTTCTCTCAACAAGGTTCTTTATTTAGAATGGTTTTTTCAAATTATCTGGCAAATTTCGAGACTGAATAGGAAGGAAGCATTTTTTAAAATAAAGTCTAATGTCTCTTCAGTTTCGTGAAAACACGAAAACCAATGCCGTCTCTTCTCAGCAGATTGAGGTATTAGTGCATATTAAGCGAGTAAGTTGCCACCCTTAAGCTAGGCCGCCTTGTACAACTACTGTGCATAACTCTTATTTTATTATTTGGTAAAATTCTAGTTTCGTTCGTTAAATTAAGTTCGCCACCTCTCAAAAACTGAGTTCAGGCGCCCTTGATCATAGGAGCTCAATTAGAGGTGGACAGGGGGCATATGTTATGCAGGAGAAGGCAGGGAGGGTGGTGAAATCATTACGTTATGCATCATATGTGACGTATCGATGCAGATTTCATTCGGAACACCTAGAAGTGACATCGAATACGGGGAAAAAAGAAGTTTTTTGTGTTATTTTTTCAGAGTGCGCCCCCACACCTCTGGCGCCCCCCCCCCGTGTCGCGGGGGCGCTATGTACGCCATTGGACAGAAGTAATTTTTAAATAATAAAAAAATCTTTGTCGATAACTGAAGTGGTCAGCATATAATATTATGGGTTAAGTATCACTACTAAAAAATATAAGCAATGCAAAATGTGTGACTATTTTTAAGAAAAAGAAAAAAAAAAAAAAAAGAAAAAAAAGTCGGTGTTTTGAAAGTTTATAAAGACAATCAAAATGTCTAAAATAAAAACAATGAAAAAGTGTGCCTTTAATGCACTTAATTCAATACCAAGCTTTACTTAATGAGGTACGCTGACTGAGCGGAAACTTTGGCACCAATTGGCTGTTCTACGCTACAATCTTTTATAGGGATGGTACATTTGTTCTTGGCGACATGTTTATTATCTATCTTGAGAAAACAGAAAAACATCATTTACGTGACTGCTATGTATCTTCTTATTTGATAAAGGTAGAGACTAGCAATCACCACTTGCCAGAAGCAACTGAAAAACTTTTTTGGGCTACTATAAATACGATATTGGTCGCCAAAGTGGCGACATATAATTTATTTATTTGGTTTCGTTTTGCTAAACGTTTTAATAATGATGTCTTCCAGAACAAGAAACTGAATCTGTTCTTGGTAGCATTTCTAGATAACGAGAGCTAATCTAATAAGACTACGTAATAACGATGACGCCTATTGTAAGACAATTCAAAATCATTTCGCTTGGAACGAACTTTCACCTTCCTACAGATGCAAACGTAGATACAATCTTAGACTCTTCTATGGTTAGCACCGTTAAAATCTGAAAATATAAGAACAGTGGCGAATTCACACATCTGTCACAATGTATTTGGAGACTCCTTTGTCTAACGTAAACATTTTATTCAAGCCAAGTTTTTAAAGTTTTTGGGGCCCTTGTGCGGGGGGCCTCTCGAAGTTGCGACATTTGCAACATGCTAAAACCATTGAGAAGGGATAAAATGGGGAGGGAGCATTCTTGAAACATAGATTTCAAGTCACGTGACACATTTTAAAGTAAAGTATTGGAAGAAGTCAGGCGTTTTTCAATAGCTTCGCGTATAATGTGTTTCCCATTCGCCGAAGTTGAACCATGTGATTTGGGATCTTTGTTTTAGCTTTTCCTAAGCCAATAATTGGACTTGCTCTCTCCAGTTACCATACCCTTTGTAACGAGAGCTGGTGATTCAAAGAAAATTTAATTTCCCCCTCTCTGCACTTTTCCCCTGATGGTTGTCATAGTTATGGTGCTATGGACTTTCCCCCCACTTAACTTCTGCAACAATGATTAAATGCGAACGGTTAAAATGCTTTAGGCGTAAACTATTATTCTAGTGAAACATCAACGTTAATAAAGCACAACATTTTCTTAGAAATATTTGGTGCATTAATGTATGACTAGATTTATTAGAAAACGTTGAGAAATAAGTGAGACATGAGGATATAAATAAAAGCGGAAACCCAATTCGATAAATATAAAATAAACTAGCTGCGTAGCCCGGCGTTGAACGGGCTGTAATGTAGTGAAGGCAGTTTGAGAAAACTACTCGCCACCAAGGCGGCTCGCCTTTAAAGAAATGAGGAAAGTTTAAACAGTTTACTCGCCGTCAAGGCGGCTCGCCTTTACAGTAGCGAGGAAAGTTTCAATTCACTACTCGCCGCCAAGGCGGCTCGCCTTTAAAGTACCAAGGAAAAGTTTAATAAACTACTCCCCGCTAAAGCGGCTCGCTAAAAAGCTTTCCTGCATCAAAGAATCAATCGAATTATTTGCACATGCTTCCTCAAAAATAAAGACGATGTCAAGTAGCGCATACTTAGCACTCTCCCTAAATTACAAATAAAATTCCTTTCCAAAAACAATTATTTCCAAACCGCTTTCTTCCGGTAAAATTAATTGCAAAATTCTAAACGAAAAAGTTCTTTTAATATTTGGATCGAAGCCAGAAAAAGTCCCTTCTAAAAACAGCAATTGCAATTTTATTTAAAAACACATTTTCAAAATGGTACCTGAGAAAAAATATGTCATTAATAATTAGAATAAAAACAATTGTTAGAACTTTGTTATAACACGTATTTAAAATGACAATGGAAAAAAATAACACTCTTTCATTTTAAAAAGTTCAATTTAATTAACGTTTTAATTTAGGGCCGAATTCAAGTGAAACACCATTGCAGTCGCTTCGTGGCGATCGCATATTGCAACCGCTACTGTAAGTCGAATTCAAGTGAATTCGTTTCACTTGAATCCAAATTTTGGAATTTGCGATTGCATTGGTGAGTTGCGATCGTCCGTGTTTCACTTGAATTCCTGCCTTAAAATCGCAACGGAAAGAAATAAATATCTTGGAATTTTAAATAGTTCAATAATTTAATTAACGTTTTAATTCAAAATGGCAACGGTAAGAAAAAATGTCTTGGAAATTCAATCATTTATTAGGCTTAATCGCTTTAAATTTGAATACTTATTAATTGATATCTTCGCTAATTAAAATCGTATAATCATATAGATTGAAACTAATGAAGCCTGAAAAATTACCTATCTATCGGTACCTGGTTCGACTTTCAGTTCATTGGCGTTCAGGAGAAATAAGCGTGACATAGAAAGATAGAAAGAAAGATAGAAAGAAAGATAGAAAGATAGTTAGAAAGATACTCAGTTTTTAATATAAGTAGATGAAATGACTCAACAGCAGTGCATAAAAAAAGAGAGGAGCTGTATTCTTTCGTACGGTTTCCACGGAGACGACGCAAAATTTCTAAATATGATACGCCTATTTTAAAGTAACTGAGTATAATTCCTGCTCTAGGGGTAAAACCGCCACTGCATAAGAAATTTTTCGAAAACCTTTGCAGAAAAAAAGTAAAATAAAACAAACAATTATCTCCTTTCGAACAGCAAAGCAAATTTCTGCTTCGATACAACTGATAAAGAAAAGGTGGCAGATAAGGCATTACGCAACCAAATTTCAGTTACCTAGCCGCCAAACTTCCATAATAATTTGAGTCTGAGCAGTTGAGTTTGAACGACATACTTACGGTTCTTATCTACGCACTGGCTTCCAGAGCAGTGCCCGGGAATTCTCTTCGTTATAGCATAGATGATGCCCTGGTAGAATTCATGGACCACCGGAGGAGTGCAGTTCTTCACGCAGAAGTTCGCAACTTCTAGCTTCCTGCAGGAAGAAGATCACATTAAGACAGTGGTTCCCAATCTGTGAGTCGCGACCCCGCATGGAGTCGCGAAGCAATTATCATGGGGTCGCTACATTACCATTAGATTAAAAAAATATTATTATAGAGTTTAATAACTAATATATAGATAGGGAAACAATGAAATCAATTATAAGTAGCATCCAAAGTTGAGCTCAGTGGTGAATCCAGAAGATCTATGGGACTGTGTCACCCTCCCCCTCCCCCTAAACTACAGCCCATGATCTCCCCGTCGTCTTCTAAGGTTATCTTAAATTACGGTTTAATTACTTCAATCTCTACAAATTTTCCTGATTTCACCTCTTCTAAACCTCAAGTGAAATCGACTAAAGTTACATTTTTGAAGCTGTTTCGAATAGTTTCTCGTAGAGAGTCTATGCACCCCATCTCTTTGCCTGAGGCTTTTTTAAGAGTTTATTTAGAGAAGATTCCGAGGCAGAGTCCCGAACAAAATCCCGTCCTTTAACTATGTGAATAGTAACCAAAAATTGGAATTTTAGAACTTCAATTGGGAAAAAAATTCCAGTAGAGTGTCTACGGTCCTCACATATTAAGCACACACGGTCTCTACATAGTTAAAGATCGTCTAAAACTGCGTTTTTAGGGGATAAATTTGAAGACAAAAAGTCCGGGATAAAGTCTGAACATTTCCCCTCGTCATCAAGGATAAACTACTCTCGCATATTTTAAGTTTAAATTTTAAAAAAATTCCGGGGAAATGCCCCTTCTCCCCACGCACACATTGTTAAAAATCGCTTAAAATGTAGTTTTGAGACTCTAATTTCGAAAATTTCGGGGGAGAGTCTCTGAACCCAATTTTTTTTTCTAATATTAGAAAATATATGGCCTTATAATTGCGTTTCTAACCTCAATTTTCCGATGGAGAGTACCTAACACCATCCCTTCCCTTAAAATTAACAAAAATTGTCCACAACTGTCTTTTCTTATGATAATTTATTTTATAAATCTTAGAGAGCGCTCTTGACCCCCACCCCTTCCTCTTTATTCATGTCTAAAACTTCATATCTAAGAATTCAATTTCGAGAAATTTACGAAAAAAAAAAAAAAAAAATGTCCGGGCTCAAGCTGCTCATGAAACTCCATGAACATCTTCTTCTATCACTAGACATACAGTGCGTCCCAAAAGTTTATAGACAACCACGTTTTTGACACTACAAGCTAATTAAACGAATAAGCGAGACAAAATTATTTATGTAAATATTTAATGACTTCAAAAAATTATTAAAACACTTAAGCAACTCTTACTGATCATATATTTAATTTTAGAAAATATAAACGAAAAAATGCTGCCTCAAAAGTATATAAACAATCGTTATTAAAAGCTGATTTAAGCATTGGTATTCAAAATTTGCATATTACAAGGTCATTTACTTGTGACGCATAAGTTTTCCGAGATAAAAACAAACACGTGTTTCCGTTTCTGAAGATTGGTCAAGATGCCCCGCTATGTGCAGTTTTCTAAAACAGAAATTTTGAAAATCTATCGTTTGAAAGCTCATGGTTGGAAAGTAGTGGACATTGCACGTAAATTTGGACGCAGTATGGTAGGGCTGGTATTTATCAAATCTTGTCAAAAGGCAATAGTTTTGAAGCAAAATTTCGTTCTGGATGACCAAAGAAAACAACTAAGCGGCAAGACAGAGAGATTTTGAAATTAGTTTCGACCCAGAATCTGTCAACACGGTCCGTTTGTAAAAGGGTAAACTTTTCAGTGTCAAAATCAACAGTACATCGATGGCTACAGGCAAATGCATTTCTTGAATATCGCAAATTACGTCGTTCGTCGAGGTTAACAAGTCGGTATAAAAACGCTCGTGTTCAGTGGGCTCGTAGTCATATGAATTGGACAAATGAATGGTTAAGTGTTATTTTTAGTGATGAAAAAAAGTTCAATTTAGGTGGCCCGGATGGTTGGGCACATTACTAGTACGATATTGCAAAGAACCCCGAACCTTTTTCAGCAGGCAACAAGGAGAAGGTTCACTCATGGTGTGGGGAGCATTTTTTTCAATAGAACAACCGATATTGCTTTTTAGAAAGGTCGCCAATGCTCCGAAGACTATCAGAGAATTCTTAATGTACAGTTATTGCCATTTGGAAAGTTGCTAGGTAGGGACGAATGTTTATTCCAGCAAAACAATTGCTCCATTCACACGTTTAATTCAACAATGCAATGTTTTAGACAAAACCAAGTAACTGTTATGGAATGGCCAGCCCGAGTCCTGACCTAAACCCAATAGAAAACCTCTGGCGAATACTAGCGAGAGATGTATATGCTAATGGAAGACAGTTTACAACAGTTCAAGATCTTAGGCTGCAAATTGAACGTAGTTGGTTTTCCTTAAAGCCAGAAGTTCTTCAAAATCTTGTTTTAAGTATGCCTGATCGTGTTTTTGAAGTTATTAGAAAAGACGGCTTAAAAATTTGAATGTTAAAATTAATATAATGAGCTGTCTATAAATTTTTGGGCCAGTAAAATTTGAGTTTTAATTATTATCACAAAATCTGTGATTGTATAATTAAATTAATAAAAAATATTATTATTGTATGGATATTTTTCATGATTCTAAGTTGTGTTGAAATCGTTGTTTCTTTTTTTCTCTCGTAAAACTTGGAAACCTTGTTGTCTTTAAACTTTTGGGACGCACTGTAGTATAAACTGCAATTTTAGGACTAGTATTTCGAAAAATTACATATGGAGGTACCTTTGGGGGGGGGGGGCGCATCTGGGGTCGCGGTTTGTTTAGTTAGTTAGAAAGGGGTTGCGACGTGAAAAAAGTTGGGAACCACTATATAAGATATCGTTAACGTGATTATTACATTGAGTAAATCCGTGTAAATAAAACAGAGAATATGTATGTGTGGTGTATTCCCTAT